>JABUQX010067192.1:0-2500 GCA_015478945.1 Trachelipus rathkii | reverse complement strand
GATACCACAGTTTGAGTCCCCCGCGGTCTCGTGAAACACTAGTATAATTTTTCTGACTTCTATGAGTTTTCACTTAAATGTATAAATCGGTAAAGGGAAGCTTTCTTTTGAACTTGCGTCATGTTCTTCAACTACTTTTCTGTTTCCTGTGTATGCTACGCACGTCACCCCCAACCTCTGGAAAGGAGGTGGAGATTATAATATATATATATATATATATATATATATATATATATATATATTATATAATATATATATATATATATAATATATATATATATATATAATATATATATATATATATATATATATATATATATATATATATATATATATATATATATATATATATATATATATATATATTATATAGAATATATATATATATATATATATATATATATATATATATATATATATATATATTATATATATATATTTATATATATATATATATATATATATATATATATATTATATAATATATATATATATATTATATATATAATATAGATAATATATATATATATATATATATATATATATATATAATCTTATATAATATATATATAATATATTATATATATATATATATTATATATATATATATATATATAGATATATTATATATATATATATATATATATAAAAATATAATTATTATATATATATATTATATATATATAATAGTACTAATATATATATATATTTATATATATACTATATATATATATATATATATTAAATGTATGAAGTGGATAATAATATTATGGTTTATAATATATTTATAATATATATATATATAATATATCATATATAATATATATAATTATATATATATATATATCTATATATATATATATATATATATTATATATATTATATATATATATATATAATATAATATATTATATATATAAATTATTATATTTAAATATATATGTATATATATAATAATAATATATAGAATAATAATATATATATATAATAATATATTAATATATATAATAAATATATATATAATATATATATACTAATATATATAATAAAATAAATAAACCTAAATAACTCCATCAATTACAATAAAATAATATATTACATAACATATAATTACCATACAAAAAAAACTATTATATATTATATATTAAATTATAATATTAAAAAATGAATCAACTACAGTATAAAATAATAAATAAATATAAAAGAACAAATGACGATAAAAACTTCAACATTATCACCTAATGCATACTAATAATACTACCACTCTACTAAAACCCTTCAAAATATATATAAAAATATAAAAATATATAAATATATACTATAAATAAAAATATAATAATATATATATAAGATATATATAAGTATATATATATATATTATATATAACATATATAAATATATATAATGATAATATAATATATAAATATATATATATATAAATATTATATAATAAAATAATAATATAATAATAAAAATAATGAATAATAATGAATAAAAAATAATAATTAATATAAATATATTATTAGCTACCAATAACACAAAACAAAAAACACTATAATAATAATAAACAGAATAATAAAAAATAAATTATGATAATAATAATATCATACACTCCACAACCCACACACATAAGCACCACTATCAGCACCTCAGCTCACCCACTACTCTCACCTCAATGATAAATATATATATATACACCACACCTCATATAACTAATAACACATCGCATACCTCATATATCAACCCTCCTCACCCCTAAACCATATAATAAATCTACTCAATAACCACTAAAAAATATCATAAATACAGTAATACATACCTATTAAATATATAAATAATACTAAAAAGAACTACTTCACATCACAAAAAAAAAAACGACAAAATAATATTACTATATAATATATATAATAAGTAATAATAAATAAATAATATAAAATATATATAAAATAAAACTAATCAAATAGTAAAATAATGATATATAATAATAATATAAAAATATAAATAATATATATTATATAATAAATAGATAATACAATTATTCCTAAAATTAACAGGACTGAAAAAATAGCAAAAACGATTAACAACAAACTTTGGACAAAAATATTTGCAAAAAATCCATTGACAAATGTTTCGATTTCTCTCTTCACAAAAAAACACTTGAGAAGACCATACGACACCGGACAAATATACAATATTATTTCACACAGAACATTTAAAATACCACAGAAACCACTATAGCCACTTTGACTTTAATGGGCCTAACCGCTCTCTAACCACACTCCATACTCTCTCAATATAATAATATATATAAACTTTATTATAATATAAATTAAAATATTATAAATTTTTTAAAAAAAAAATATTAAAAAATAATTATAATTTTAATAATATTTTTTAAAAAATTAATGGAAACTAATTTGCAATAGAGTTATATTATAAATTAAAAAAATAATATATTATAAAAATATAAATAATTATATAATAAATCCCTCTTCCCTTT
>JABUQX010067191.1:65000-66619 GCA_015478945.1 Trachelipus rathkii | reverse complement strand
AGTAGAGTTGCCAACCCAACTACTGCATTGTCCAATTATCTCCTTACGACACGCAGAACATACCCTGTGTTGTGGAAATTTTCTCCCCACCACCCTCACACAGCAGGGATATACAAAAATCTATGAATTGAATAGTATTATGATCGTTTTGATTCGAGAGAGTTCTACTCACGTGTAAGCAAGAGTTTGTGGATATGAAGACGCAGCGAGGGCGATCACATCATTTATATATTTATCTTAGATCATTTTACTGATTGATTATATTACGAATAAATAAATTTCCAATATAATAATATCAGTACTATTATTAGTTATTATTATTTATTATTTGTATTATTATTATATTGATTATTGATTTATTATTATTATTTTATGTATATTATATTATTATTAATATATATATGATATTATTATTATTATTGTTCGATTTGTGGGCGTGCTTAAGTGCGTAACCATTTTATTTTCTATTAAAAAGATAACCGGCAAAACCCAAAAAATTGAAAAGATTAATTGAAAAGATGGTTTTCCAGTTGAACAGCCATTTTGTCCTTATTATATTTTTGTAGGCTGTCTATTAGGTGATGTTAGACTCATGGAGAGAAAGTAGTGACTAGATCGCAAGATGATAAGTTCCTTTTTAAGAAGACGGAACTGCTGCTGGTTCTGTCAAGAATGAAAGAACCATAAAACAAGTATTAATAAACAATAGATTTGCAGAAATCATGAAAAAGTATGAAGTTGGAACTTTTCATTCGAAGAAGTCACACAAGTTAACTTCTGCTGGAAACTGAACAGTGTGGCAGTTATAAATGTAATAACTTCCTGTCTCATCCTCATGAATGATGGATTTAGTTAACCGGTGGTGTGGGCGCTTTGGGAATTTGTAGAGAATCGTAGCTCTTGAATCCACACATAGTTGATGAGCCTCAATTAAAGTAAGACAGGCATTCTGAAATTATGTTGTAGGTGGAAAGATAATGCCTGAGATGATAGTTGTTATGTGTCTAGAAGGAAGAAGTAATTACGTAACACGTGCCTAGCATTTGATTTAAGGTTTGACGATGGTTGGTACTACTTATAGTCAGTCCTTTAAAAGGAAGGAGAGAAAATTATTAAAATTTCTGAGTGAGACTATGAATAAAATCGAGAAGGAGGCTAAAATTACATTTATTAATATATTATAACTATCGCTAGATCATAGCTTCTGACTCAGAACATTTAAAAATAATACCGTCAAATATTGGAAAATGAAACACCTGGGGGGAAAATGAAACACCACTACCTGACCATCTTCATTAAGATAAAAACTTTAGAAAAGTTAAAAATAGGTAGCTCTTAGATGTTATTTAGTCAATTAAGGCTTTAAACTTTTATTTTAATATAAAATGATGAAAAAAAAGTTAATAATTTTAACTAAAAAAAATTTCCCAAATATTTCAGATCAAATTTGCTAAAATTTTGGGTTGATATACGAAGGTTTCTAAAACAAAAAATACCAAAGCTAGAGTTTCAAAATTTTAACATTGCATGTGGTAAAGACTAACATAAGAACTGATATTTAAACTTAAATAATTGCATTTAATTTCTTAGGTATAATGAAATGAACAAATTTAGGAAAA
>JABUQX010067191.1:52500-62500 GCA_015478945.1 Trachelipus rathkii | reverse complement strand
CATGATGAATGACTGACGTCGCATAGTTAGTGTTTAAAAAAGTCAATCACAAATTTTCTTCGCCAGGTAGCATTATAGCCTCTGTTTTGTTGTAAGATAGACTTAACTGTTCTCGCGATCATAAAAAATTTATTGTTGTTCCAGATTCATGAGCGATTCTTATTATCTGATTTGGACGCATTGTTAAATGACTTATTTCCTTCATAATCTGGTTCAAAAACTTTATAACTTATAATTTCTCAAATTATGCGTCATAATTTGTTCGCAGGGTCGCAACAAATATTTAAATTTATTTAGCCGATTGAAATAGTAATGAGGGGGGATATTTTCTTTATATCTAAAACTTATTTTTCCGCCATTTTTTTCTAAATGACCTATTTATTAATGTTTGTTGCATTTTGTATTTTATTTGCAGTTAAAGTTGAAGCAGAAGGCGCTTTACCACAAGCAAAACTTATTATGAGGCAGAGCTACTTTATAAGATCCAGAAATTTTGATACGAAAACATCAACAATGTGTAGTGGTCCTGCTTCAGCTTTGCTTAATAAAAATATTGAGAAATGAACCAATAATGATCTGCAAAAATAATTTTAGAAAGAAAATTACCGTTTTGGATACTGATAAGTGTAATAATACTGATAAAGCATTCATGTGCTCTTATTGTGCCAATAAGTTTGTTAGTAAACATGGTTTAAAGAATCACATTCGAATCCACACTGGTGAACAAAAATTGAAGTGTTCTTACTGTGAGAAAAGTTTTAGTGATAAAAGTGGTTTAAGAGTTCACCTTCGAACCCACACGGGTGAAAAACCATTTAAGTGTTCTTACTGTGATAAAAGTTTTAATCAAATCTCATTTAGAAAGCCACCATTCGAACCCACACGAATGAAAAAACATTTAAATTTGGCAATGTGTAATAAAAGTTTTAATCATAAACATTATTTGAAAACCCACGAACCCACACGGGTGAAAAAGCATTTAAGTGTTCCTGCTGACAAAGTTTTACTCAAAACCTTCATTAGGAAAACACATCTCGAACCCACACGTAAAAACCATTTAATGTCTTCACTGTGATAAAGAGATTTAATGATAAAAGTAATTAAAAGTTCATTCGAACCCACACTGGTGAACTATTTAACTGTTCCTACTGTGAGAAAGTTTTAATAGAAATGTAAATCTTAGAAGCCATATTCGAACGGGAAACCCCCACACGGGTGAAAAGCCATTTAAGTGTTCTTACTGTGATAAAAGTTTTAATCAGAAAAGTCATTTAAGAGTTCACCTTCGAACCCACACAGGTGAAAAACCATTTAAGTGTTTCTATTGTGATAAAAGTTTTAATGAGAAAAATACTTTAAAAACCCACATTCGAACCCACACAGGAGAGAAACCAAATGAAGAAACCAAAGATCCTAGCAAGTATAGACCTATAACATGCCTTCCCACATCATATAAAGTACACTAACAGGATTCTGACCAAAGTTATACAAACAGTTCAGAAGGACAACCATCATTAGTGAAGAGCAAAAGGGATGTAGTAGAAATACCTATTGTACAAAAGAACAACTACTGATAAATTTAAAATATATTGAAATATATAAAAGTGCAAAAAAATCTATGCATGACGTGGATAGATACAGGAAAGCTTATGTAGTGTACCCCATTCTGGCTGAAGGAATAAATGGTCATCTACAAAAGTTGATGAAAAAATAAAAAAAATTCATGAAAGGGGTAAGGGAAATGGGGAAAATTAATTTAAAGCTACCACACGAGAAAGAAATTATAAAATAAAAAATGTAAAATGAAAAAAAGAGATTTCAAAGAGACTCCATGTCCCCCCTGTTATTTGTATTAGCCCTCAACCCCTTAAGTTAACCTGATCAACAACTTAGAGAATGGGTACAGAATAAATAAAAGAACCGAGAAGAAAGAAAAGAGAATCTCTCATCTCTTCTACATGGACGTTTAAAGTTGTTATGCGCCAAGGAGGATAGGCGAGAGACAGATAAAGGTGGTCAGTTGATTTCACGGAATTAAGAAGAGATTTGGAATTGGAAGTGTCTTATAGTTAATGAACAAATAGAAAGATAACATGCTGAAAAACTCATATAATAACTGAAATCAAAAGGAATGGTAACAGGAAGGGGAACTTACAAATACCTTGGGGTGGAGGAATCAGGATTGAAAACAAAATTATGAAAGAGAATTGAAAAGGAATACATCTCAAGAGCTTGAAGAAAATATATTAAAAACTGAATTAAGAACCAAAAACAAAAATATAGATGGCGTTTGTTAATGCCAGTAATGAGAAATAGTTTTGGAATTATAGACTGGATACCAGCATGAAATAAATACTCTAGACACAACAACAGGAAACTCCCATGCACACAAATAAATCTACAAAAACCATCACAGCCGTATATACACCCGAGAAATGAAGGAGTAATGAATGCCACATATAGATAGAACCCACAAATTGAAATAGTAGATTAGCAAATATATAGAAGAGACAAAGGAACCAAATTCATTGCTGGTAAAAGAACATGTTGATTGCAAGCTGGAACAAACTATCATAACAAAACAAAGGCAATATACTACCTCCATGAAATTTACATCGCATACTCAAACACAGAATGGAGGAATGAGAAAAACCTCAAAGAAAAAACTAAAAAATTCTTAAAGGAATCTTATAAAGTAGCAAGAAAGAAAGCCGATAATGATAGAATGGGTAAGAACATAGTACCACGCCAAACACTTAAAAAGAAGTATTGACAATGACCGTTATCAACAAAGAAAAATCGATAAACAATTGCGAGAGATTTTTTAAAAATAAATGATGAGAGAACGCTGATTACAGCTCAGAGGTGCTGAAGAAGGCATCTGTATGGAAAAAAATATAGGATATGCGCACAAACAGAAGAAATTCACGTATTTGATCAGTGGACTCTCTTAGGAACTAAAGCTGTAAGGCAGTTGGATATAATACAGAAAACATTCTTGTTTGATAGATGAGTGCAATTTTTTTTCTCAAATGTGTATGAAACATTAGATTTTCAAGAATTTTGTAATATTGTAGAATTTTTTCTTTGTTTTCATGGTAGTACATCACCCGTTGGGAGTATGTGGTGAAAGGAAATATCCAGATTATATGTTGACACAATGAGAACTATGTTAATTGTAAATCAAAATTGTATTTTGGAGTGTGATAAGTTTTATGATAAGGTGTTGAAAGACTGAAATTTGCTGCCTAACCTAATGGTACGATTATGGAGAAATACAGTCCATCACCCCCCCTTCCTACATCTAATTAATTTTTTTTTTTTGCTCTGTCACTGAAGAATAGTAAGGACAATATGTTTGTGCAATTAAATTTTTTTAAGGTCTTATTTTTCATGAATAAATAATATTACATATTCCCAGTCCCATTTTTGTCTTCTCAATGTCCCGTTTTTGTCTTGAGGAAATGTGGTCAACCTGTCCCAGTCCCTGTGTGAGCAGGGAGGTCATTCAAAAGTTCAACTTTACTAGTGTTACTCACTTTAAATTTCAAATTCAAATTACATTTTAGAGAAATTATAAATTATTAAGATAATTAATTAGTAAATTATAATTTTATTAGGTTTTGCTGAATTTTTTTCGTTTACCTTTTCATAATACTTCATGCTAGACCTCACTGTATGGAAAAATAAAAAAGAAATAGTATCTACCTAATTAACTAGTATAAATAATAAAGTATCTCATATTTCTCTAATTTTTTAGATAATGGTTTTTTTTTTTATATGCATTTTGATTTTTTTATATAACTCGTCATATAATTTCATAGGTACATTTATTAATTAATATACTTACTTTAAATAAATAGATATATATTAATATATGATAGTAATCAAAAAACGATTAAAAAGCGTTAAAAAAGCGATAAATATTTATAGTTACATTATAATAGTAAATATAAAAAGTTTTACTTAAACTATACATATATGAGTTTAAATAGATATTATTTATATTAAATTTATAACCATGGAAAGGTAATAAAATAATAAATATACTAAATTAATAAATATATGCTCGTATAGTAACTTTCATAGCTTAAAATACATTTGAGGCTTTCCTTGAGTTATCAATGAGTATTTATTAATAAGGATTTGTATATTCTAATAATACATCTGTATTCGTAATATTTATTTTCATCTGTGTGATTATGAACCTTATAATACGAAAATATAAGCTTGTTACAAAACCTGAAATACGAGGCCCTGATAAAGTGGGTAATGAATTACTAAATCACTTTAAGATTAATGAGATCCTAAGAATAAATTGTATAATATAAAAGTACTTACTTATTATAGTTTATTTTTTAACATAACTTTTGAAAAGCTTTAGTACTTTTTAATTTATTATCAACCATAATCTTAAAATACTAATATTTTCCATATAAATATTAAATAATTATTTACATTTATTCATTTTACATATTAATTTATAATATAGTGTGTGTCCCGCTAACATATTTATCATATTTATACTATATTATATTTATATTACCTATTTCTTGCGGTCGTATCATTACTGACATTTTATAATACCTATTGATATACACTATCATTGTATTACAGATTATAGTAATATTTTCATATAATTTAGAATAATTTGAGACTACATATAAAGTCTAGTGATAAAAATAAATATAAGTCCGACGTATAAGAAAGATATAGTTCTCCGTTATTTGTATATATAGGTTACATATATATGTAACTACTCTCACAATCCAATTTAGTCCATCAATCCAACCTACAGTCTACCTATGTAGGATCATGATCTCATTCATCCAATTGTTCAAATCCTGATCACCACTACTAGCGAGTAGTTGAAAATTTAAATAAGATGTTACTAATAATTGGATATTCATTTCCCTCAATCGTCTAATTACTTGTAATGAAAGTTGCAATGTCAACCTGTTCAGATTGTACATTCTTATTTATAGTATAAGATTAGCTATTAACGTAAAATTCATACCGGAAACTCTGTATAATAAGTTGTGAATAGAGAATATACCGTAAAGTGTAACACCTGGGCTTCATATTCAATACTAATTGCCTTCATAACTAGTTACACTAAAATTCACCTACAACTATGATACTAATATACTATTGGTAAATTCTCTCGATTATCTACTTAGAGCAAAAAATAACTAAAATAAATAAGCTATTTTTTAATGAACTACTAAAAGTTTCATTATAATGTTTCTTTAAACATTTTAAAATTTAATGATCTTGAGAAATCTTCACAATAAATGCTATTTAGAGCATTATATAAAATATAATATATAATTTAAATTATGTCATGTTTTATATATAAATATCTATCATAAAAAGAAAATTATAAATAATCATTACTAATATTAATATATTATCATATCATATTACTTTTGTCATTCCTACCCTCTATAATATATAATTATCCTAAATATATATATAAGTCATAATACTACTCTAATAAATCACAAATAATGAGTATATTATTTATTAATATTCGATAGTGATAATGAGGGACATAGTAATATATTAACCATCAGGACAACCTTGAACTGTAAGGTTTTTAGATAATCACGAACTATTAAGGATGAGGGTGCGCGTTATGTGGAGGTGAGTCTTGATGACCTCTATAAATTTTCACTGTCTAAGATACTAGAGTATTATGTTGCTTACTTTCCATAAATAAAACCGTATATAAAAATATCTTTCAGAATAAGTAGTAAAATATTGTAGTAAAAAATCTCTGTTTATAGTTAGTTCCATGCTTCTCCCGTGGCGTTCGTCCTTAAGGATTGGTATTTTATGGACCACCTCAATCTGCCTCTATGTCCCGAACAGTTTTATATTAGAGGTAAGACTACGGTGAGGTTTTAATAATTAACTTTAATTTCATATCATTGATTAACACAGAATGCTGATATGAAGCGTTTCTAGTTTAGTCAGTTCTAAATTGATTTAAAGATTAGTATATAAGAGATTCTAATTGTAATAAATACGGTATGAATCTAGGTATATATATGATAAAAATATTAAATGTGGTCAATGTTTGTGAAGGAAATGTGATGGGAAACATCCAATAATTTAAAATATAATATTAAACCTTTTGAATACATTTATAATTAAATTACAAAATTTATTAGTCAAATATATAAAATAAATTGTATATATTATAAAACATGTAAAGTTAGTTATAAAATGGAAAAAGTGTAATATATATATAAAAATAAGAATAGTGTATAATAAAGATATAAAATTTGAAACTGTTAAGTTAAACAAAATTTTTTGTAGTGAGTTTAATAATAAAATTATATAGGTAATATATAATGATATATTGGCAATTAATATATTAATAATAAACTATTACCTCATAATAAATATTCATCATTAACCTAAGGCGAGATGAACTTATATATTATATTAATCATAACTATTATAGTGTAAGTGTATATTTTATATACATAATATTAATTATTATGTTATAATAATAGATAATAAAATATAGTATAGGTATGTAATTAAAGGATTATTATAAGTATCAACAATATTATATATATATGATTATAATGTTAAATAATATAAGAATATTAATTAAGTAATGAAATATTAAAATAATATATCCGCACATACTCGAATTAGTGAGTATAAAATAACGATCATAATAATAATATAAAGTATACATAAATATAAAATAAATAATAAATCAAATAATATAATAGATGAAAAAACAATATATATATCATTTCTTTATAAAAATTAAAAGAAAGAAGAAATTCTATAATGAGAGAAGAAAATAATAAAATAAAAACAAAAAGAACGAAATAACAAAAAATATATAGTCACCAATATTTTTATTCTCATATTTTATAATAATATTTATATAATAAAATTTATATAGATATATTTAGTATAGTTAATATAATAGTGATATATATTAATATTAAAATATAAGTATAAAAAATAGAATCCTTAATATAGGATGGTCACAAGATGTTAAGTAAAAAATTGCCACAATTACGATATATTTACAAGCAACGTTATTATTTGTTTTCATATATAATTTCGTTTTACGTTTGAAAAATCACAAAGGTTATGATAAGTTTTGTTAAGTAGACAGATTTTTTGTGTATGCTTAACAAAACCTATCATAACATAAACTTAATGGGTCCTAATCGAATTTAAGCATAAATAAAACTCGGTAGAGGGAAAATATTTATATATGAGAGATTTGGCAGCGGTTTTTTAGTCCTCCAACATGGGGTCAAAAGATATTAAAAAAAAAACGATTATCGGAAAGAATATCGACATTTCGTCAGCTAATCTCAACTATTACCCATTTCATTTAAACGAAGGCCATTTATTTCCATCTACAACATATTCGTTGTTCTTATTTCATTCATTTATAATTGTTTCATCAATTCAAATGGATTATTTGAATAATTTTAATGAATAAAATTTATTACTTAATATACTAATGTATAAATACTGTATACTGTGTTTTATACAATATAAATATTTTCAGACCAATTAAAGCAAATGAAAAAAAAAATAAGGAAATTTGTATAGCTGTTCTTCCTCTTTCAAAATAGTTTTTCTCGTTTTCTACTTAGACCGTTTTCGTTTTTGTCATTTGTGCTTACGTTCGATAAGAAATGCTTACCCAGTTTTAGCACGAATTTCGTGCATAAAAGAACGCGATTTCTCATAAAAGTTACTTTTGTTTACATACAATTGGAATCAGCTGTTGTGATGGAGCATGTGGTTTTGGAATAAACAGAAATAAAAAATTAACAAATGGTTTATATTACGAATAAAATAATTGATCAATTATGGCAATGGAGTTTATCGATTTGGAAGAAATTAGATTTAAAGCTAATTTTATTGAATGAAACATTCATCAATTCAAACGGACCTACCACGCCGCCATCTTGCTTGTTTACATTTTTTCGTAAGAACGTACTAAATTCGGCAAGCACGGGAAATAGAAACCTTACAGAATTAAGGAAATTCCTTACGTTTGGTGAGCATTTTTTACGATTTTGTTCTAAGTTTGACAAAAACGAACGCAAACTCGAACATTTCTTACGTTTTCTAAGCACAAATGAAAAACGAAAACGGCTTTAATTAAATCTAAAAGAAAATTTTCTTGCACGGAAAACTTGTGTTTTCTATTTCATCTGGATTTTTCTAAGCATGTACAATAATATGTTTATATGTATATGTATATATTTAATTCATGCACCTAAAAAATTGAATGTTCTTTCAAGTTTAATATATATATATATATATATATATATATATATATATATATATATATATATATATATATATATATATATATATATATATATATATATATATATATATATATATATATATATATATATATATATACAGTATATATATATATATATATATATATATATATATATATATATATATATATATATATATATATATATAGATAAGCTATCTAGCCAATAATATATAAACACATATATATATATATATATATATATATATATATATATATATAAATATATATATATATATATGTAATAACGATAATATAATAATGTGCATATATATATATGTAATATTTATATCTAGATATATCTATAAAGTTATAAAACTTGAAGAATAATAATTTTTCTATATAATAATATATAGTGTATGTATATATATATAATATAACTATATATATATATATATATGTAATAATAATAATAATATATAATAATAATATGTATACATGAATATACATATATCAAAATATACTATATATATAATATATATATATATAATAATATATATATAATAATAATAATAATATAATGTAATATATATATATATATGTATATATATATATATATATAATAATAATAATATATATATATATATATATATATATATATATATATATATATATAATAATAATAATAATAATAATAATATATAATAACATATACGTATATATATATATATATATATATATATATATATATATATATATATATATATATATATATATATATATATATATATATATATATATATATATATATATATATACAAAAACATAAGAACAGACTCCCATTGGCTACAATTGATCATGCGATGAGTTACTTGATTCATTCACTGTGCTTATTGACTGCTTCGTTATAGCGCTATTAAATATGATGACCTTTTCCTTGATAACGAATTTCGATATTGAGTCCCTAAATAAAGTCAAATTTTGTTCATAAATGCCAACTTTTTTGTCAAGCAACATAAATAGCTAAAGAACTTTTATCGGAGGGTATCTTAAGTCTAAGCCGAAAACCTGCTGAAAGAACGTTCATAAATATGGACCTTAGTCTTTTATATGAATATGTCTTACAGGTGACTATGTGTTGTTTATGACTCTTATTTTACCATGTCTTATAGCTATATACAGAGTACAGATATAATTAAAATTATAGTAATTCAATCCAATGTTATAATTTTCGGACCATCTTGTGTGTGTGTGTATGTGTGTGTGTGTGTGTGTGTGTGTGTGTGTGTGTGTGTGTGTGTGTGTGTGTGTGTGTGTGTGTGTGTGTGTGTTTAGGTGTGTGTGTAGGTGTGTGTGTAGCTGTGTGTGTGTGTGAATGCGAGTGTACTTTTCGCGGCAAAAGTTGCCGCCAAAATTTAAAAAAAAATTTAATATGGCTTTATACGTAGCAAAAATTTATTTTTATTATGACAAATATTTTTAGTATTTATCGTGGTAAATTTTTTTTGAAGCAAAATGCCTAAAATTTTTCATAAAAATTATTTATTTAATTACGTTATGTTCGAAAATGCCATAAAGGAAACGACGCCAATTAAAAAGGAAATTAAAAATTTGTTTGTTATGAACCAATCGCCACGTTTCTTACATTTCAACGTAGGAAAATGAAGGTGTGTCTTTCATTCGAAAACAGCTTTTGGAAATTTTGAATTTTCA
>JABUQX010067191.1:32500-45000 GCA_015478945.1 Trachelipus rathkii | reverse complement strand
CAGCTCGACGCTTGGACGGGTCCACCAAACAGAAGAAACAATTGCTGGAGTGGTCAGTTGGCTCTCTTCAAATTCGTGGGGATGGGATTGCGAATTTCATGGCTCTATTTTCCCCCTTGTACCAACCTGCGAGGAAAAAAAATATACAAATTTAAATATATTTACATAAATATAATTACATAAATTCAAACTTTCACTTAAAGATTCCATAGCTATCAAATTCAGAACAAGCAAAACTATATACACACACACACACACACACACACACACACACACACACACACATACTATCATAGTAAAAAAGTATATATATATATATATATATATATATATATATATATATATATATATATATATATATATATATATATATATATATATATATATATATATATATATATATATATATATATATATATATATATATATATATATATATATATATATTAGTGATACAGGAAACATCTGAAATGTATTTAAAAGGTTTCTCGCCGATATATATTTATATATATATATATATATATATATATATATATATATATATATATATATATATATATATATATATATATATATATATATATGCCTAATATATTTCGAGTTTTAGCCACAATCTATTAATATAATTGTGTTACCAGGGTGCTGGACGGGACCCAACTCAAATGCACCCAACTGAACCCTACCAACCTCTTTTCCCAACCTCCGACCTTAATGAAAGAGATTTTACAATGGATTATATACTTTTTGCACTAGTATTGAAATTCAAATATAGGAAGGTTATGCTTGAGAAACATCAATTTTTCTGCCTTTTCTGCTGAGAGTCTGTTTCTCTTTTCATCATATATTAGCCCAGCATTGCTAAATACTCTCTCACTTGGAACACTAGTTGGAGGACAGGCCAGGTATTTCCTTGCAAGTTTACTCAAGCGTGGGTAAACATTTTGCTTAACTTTCCACCAACTGATAGGATCATCATTTGTATCTAGTCGTTTTCTTGGTGATAATTTTCAATCATTTGCACTATATCTTTTGGTAATGCGTGTGTTTCTTCATCACTACTGGACTGTAGAAATTCTACCAGTGAATCTGTTATTGATTTACTTGTAGAAGGTGTTGGTCCTGTAGATTTCGTTTTTTTTCCTTTTAATGGGTGGCGAATTAATAGACTGTTCGGATTGAAGTTTTTCAACTGCAACACAAAGTGACGATTTAACTTGTTCTAATATTGTGTTACAAAAAAACCTTGCCTTTATAACTGGGATCTAAGTAAGTTGCAATAGTATGAAGGTCATTAATTTCCAACAGAACCAAAGCGTTTTTCTAGCTCTAGTTTAATTACATCTTTCATTCTTTTTAAACTGTCATCATTTTCATTTGAAGATGGTTCAATATGCTTCCTTAGGGTTGAGATTAATGGTATTACATCGGAGACAGAAGCTGTAGAGGCGCTGATTTTTTGGTAATTTCTTCAAATGGTTTCAATAGCTTAATGCAGTGTGATATGATGTCATTTTCCCCATTAGTAAGAATGTTAACTTTGGAATACGAACTGGCGTACAAAGCAAGAGGTTCTTTGAGCAATACCATTCTTTCCATCATATGAAAGGTACTATTCCAGCGAGCTGGAATGCCGTTTTTGAATTGCCTTCAACTCATTTTCATTTTCATTTTCATTTTCCGACTCATCTTAAGTATTTTTATTATAAAATTCTTTATCAAATCTCGACAATAAATGTCCGCGCAACATCCGTAGAGCAAAGCGCGGATGCGGGTGCGGATCTTTAATAATGTGCGAATGCTCCGCGGATGCGGATGTTACCTGCATCACTCATAATATATATATATATATATATATATATATATATATATATATATATATATATATATATATATATATATATATATATATATATATATATATATATATATATATATATATTATATATATATATATATAATGATTTCTAACATTAATAATTTAACATAGGGCGCCAACAAAATTTAAAGAGTATGTTAGGGAGAGTTAATGGAAAGAAGACCCGGATATTAACTGTTAACAGAGGTCCCCAAACCACCCAATAAATTCAGAAAGTGAGATCAGAAACTAAGACAGCGTCGAAGATCAGAGACTAAAAGGAACTGTCAGTAAAGATTAAATGAATTAATTCTAATAGAAAAAGAGAGAAAATTTAGTCCGTTAGTACTACTGTTACTGTGGCGACGAAAGTGTTATAAGGTTAGTCTGAAAATACTAACTAAAGGTTAATATTAACTACCTACACCGCTGTTAATGGTAGAATTAGTGTATCTCCTAACGGTAACTACTTTTATTACCTGAACACTCTCAATTTGGGCCTTCCGCAAAAATGAACCTTCGGTAAGAATCTAAGTACGTGATGCTGAAGATTCCTCCTTGAATGAACAAGGTCAGGTTTGATGAATCCGGGGAAATAAAACAAAACGTTTAAAACAACGTTTATTATACTTAAATTAAGGGGAGGATAATCTAAATGTCGATTCCTATTTCTGAGTATCTGTTATCCATCGGTTTGGTCTAGACCCAAACCTAAGATCGTAAGTTGAAGTCGTAAGGTCAGTTCAATTTAATTCCATTCAAATTCAGTTCAAGAGAGATATATTTACAACAAGGAACAAGAACTGATATGTGTGTGTGTAGTAAAGGATGCAAATATTAAAGATCACTCAACTTTTGTGGTCTGATGAAACAGCACTCCAGTGCTGAATTGAATAGTCTGCTGGAGGTTGTATAAGATCCAAGTTGTGATGGAGACGTAATTAAACGCCCAGCTGGAAAACGAGCAGTAAGTCCCAGCACTAAAATGTAATAAACTGGAGGCGATAAGCCCCAGCACTAGAATGGACAATGTGCCCCTGCACTAGAACATAAGCAATATGCCCCTGCACTAGAACCTGGTAAAATAAAATAGGCATAATGTAAAAAATTGTGCTCCATGACAGAAAACATAAAAAGGATATAAAGCATGGCTTCAACTCACCCTTGGGGATTGTTAGAAACCTTCCACAAGGGTTGTTTGAAGAGTCTTGAGGAAGACCGGAGAACTGCTGATGAACTGTGAAAATAGAGAAGCCATAAGCCAAGCCATACAGAAATCTCAAATGGAGCACACACACCTCTAAAATTATAAAGACATTAAGTGTATGAACATAGTAAAAGTAATATCTTACTTTTACTGAGGTGTTAATTCCTTGTCCACAAGGAATCCTGGGAGATTGACAGAGATGTGGTGAAGGGACAAAAATAAAAGTGGTCCACTTCACAAAAATAATATAAGTGTCTGAAAATGCCTACTTTACTTATAATCTCCTAAAAAAACATGATTAGCAGAGTGGGAAGAAATTTATGATTATAAATAATAATAAAGACATAAATGGAAATACACTATAAATATTAGTGATGCACATTTCAGAGCATAACCGGGGTAGAAGTAGGAGCTACTGTCAGCAACCCCTACATCCCCCCGCACTAAAATTACGCCCCCACTCAAATTTCTTATAATCATAAATTATTTGAAGCCGATGATCTGTTAATGAGTGGTAGGCGGCGAAGAGATGGGATTAAACCGAAAAATGATGGAAACCGAAAGAACTGATTACATCCTTATCCACACACAACCAGAAAACCAAAATTGTGAAAACCGAAACCGAAATATTGACAAAGCAATATATATATTTACAAAAATATGTACAAACTGAAAACTGTTGTCTGTTTATTGAAGAGAAGGAAGAAAACGTGCCCGACGGGATTGAAGCACGAGTTCCTCTTCTTCGATAAATTTTTTTATCGAGTTGAGAACTAAAGATCGTCTACAGTCAGATAAGGAGCCATAATCATACCTCTCCAACATCATCCGCATTTCCAATCGGATTTGGTCATGTTGTTGCTGGTCGGAACCACCCAGCTGAGAACGGTATGATAATGGTGTAGACGAAGAAACAGACGGGTAGTCGGACAGATGACTCGGGGTTGATGGGTACTCCGACTGTGGAGTCGTGTAGGCTGAAACGGAGTGAGGCCACGGAGGTATAAAAGCTGATGGAGGCAATCCAGTGAAAGGAGCCGCACCCAACCGCCTCTCGATGTTGGTTAAAGTTCGAGAAGTAGACGGTCGAGGTGAGTCGTTTACTGATTGGATTGGTTGTCTCCTTTCCTCGCTTCTAGTTGATGTTGAAATAGGTGGTCGACGGCTGGTTCGTGAGTGTACATCACGACGGCTATCAGAAGGCCGTGGACGGGAAGGACGGGAAAGAGCGTGGGAAGTGAAGAAACTCCTATACTTCCGCATGAATTGTTCCAGGAACAAACGATTGGCATGTAACCCATCATATAGCATCGGAGATTGAAGAAACATCTGTTTTTTCTTAATGTATCGGAGATGTGGGGTGTTTTTATACTCCGGCGTGCCTCGTTTGGTTCCATAATAGTAATTAAAAACCTCACTACCGCGTAGAGTGGTCTTATCAGTCCACTTATATCGAAAATATGCCAAGTCTTCAAACAGGACGAAGGATCTGATAGAGTGTTCTCTCATTGACCGAGGGGACATGGAGTCATCATCTTTGAGGTGATCGGCAAAAGCTGGACCCCATGCTTTGGTGATCCGCTTTTGGTTAAAGACGTACATGTCTTTAACCGGTGGAATCATGAGGTAAACTTTGACCCTCGGATTTTTCTTTTTGGCACATTTCGTAATCTGATCCATGATGGTGGGTACACCCTCGACTGTAAAGTTGACCACTGGCTCAAAGACTGTTACTGTTTTGTCTCCATTAGAAATGGATTTCTTTTGCCAAGCCAAGGGTGTAAGTGCCCATATAAGGATGAAGTCAACGTCGGGTTTCATGAGGGTGTTGATATAGGAAGGACAGTCGTGGATAGTCCGACCCGAACCATAATCCACCCTTACATGAAGGTTGAATTGTTCTCTGAGCAGTTTCTTCTCTCGGCGGAGCAACTCCAATTCGCTGGCTCCAACTGCTAAGAGAGTCTTCATACTGCAAAGAGAATTACAGGGGCTTTATTATTTGCATCCGTGTAAGTGATACATAATAATAAAGTATAATCTTGTTCCTTCTACAAATATTTAAAATTAAAATTTAATATTTAACAAGTCAGCTTTAATTTATTTAAATCTGATTTAATTAATTTCTAAGTTAATAACTTTGCTTTGCAATTATAAGATAATATTTACAAAATGTTTATAATAAATTCTTTTTACAATAATTTAATTACTTTTCAAGAATTATAAATCAATTATAATGTTTAAATCATTTTTCAAATTTTAAAATTAATTAAAATTAATATGCACATAATAAGTGTCGGTGTATCAAATTGAAAAATGTGTTGAGTGACAAAAGAACATAACAGTTGTTGGCTTATCATAATTGTCGTTGAATACCACGAGGGCAATCTTCAACTCTGTGAACTGTGTTTTATGCAAATATGTCCTTAAAATTAGCCTAAAGGGGAAAATTTTCATTTTTACATTTTATTTCAGTTTTATTAAATATTAAAAATATTAAATATAAAAATAATAATAATAATAAATTACTACAACCAACAACAACGTTCTGATAGAATTATAGGCAAGTATTCAGTGAGGCTGAGATGAATGTAAAGAAGATTCTACAGTGTCACTGAATTTGTCTGAATCTAATGTAATGAAAGAGAGATGAAATGAGTGCATGTAATTCGCATCCGCATTAAAAAATCATCCTCAAAACATCCGCATGTTTCTGCATTAACCGCATGCCATCCTGCAAATTCCACCCTGTACCACCCCATGATCATTCCCTCCCAGAACTCACAGAACCCAGGAAGAACGAAGGAAAATGGGAAAATTGATGAGGAAGAGAGCGAAATACCACAGGAGCGAGCAAGCGTTCAGTTCAACGAACAACGGCAGATCCTATTGAGAAAGAAATTGATGAAAAGATAGAAAAATCTGAAGACTGTTAACTGTTTATCTGAAAAGGCTAGGACGTGCTAATGTCCAAAGTGGTAGGCATCAGATAATTGTAATGTATACCACCTAGACATTTGAGACAACAAACATTGTTGACGAATTGGCTTCCATAGACAATGGGATGTTTGTCATTGTAATAGACGCACACCATAACCTTAAAAAGGTCACAGAAAGCATCAATGACCTCTGGAATGGGCAATTGTCCAGGAAGCTGTAGAAGACGTAACTTCTTTTGCACGTGTCTGCCCTGTAACCGATATTTATGTGGACGTTTCCGAAGTTCTTCGCTGACAACTGTTCGCAGTTCCCCATGTTGATCCGATGAACCATAGAGAAACATGGAGAAACAACGATATAAAGAATCGCCACCTCCCGCTACTTCCAAAACGAAATATCCAGACGGGATAAAATCCACAGAAGGCGGTACAGAAAGATCAAGATCCTGAGGAGAATC
This sequence comes from Trachelipus rathkii, assembly GCA_015478945.1. Taxonomy (NCBI): domain Eukaryota; kingdom Metazoa; phylum Arthropoda; class Malacostraca; order Isopoda; family Trachelipodidae; genus Trachelipus; species Trachelipus rathkii. The sequence continues at coordinate 38,541 of JABUQX010067191.1, read as the reverse complement.
CGACGAGGGATCAACAGGTGAGCGAGAGAGGGCATCGGCTACAACATTGCTTTTGCCAGGAATATGTCGAATTTCGAAGTCGAATTCGTATAACTCCTCCATGGTGCGTGCTAGTCGGCCATCGACTAGACTCATGTTCTGTAAATAAATCAGAGGCATGTGATCAGTAAAGATGATGAACTTGACTCCCCGCAGAAAAGGTCTCAAAGACTTTACTGCCCATCGTAAAGCTGTTAGCTCTTTATCTATGACTCCGTAGTTCCTCTGAGCACCGTTAAAGGTCATAGAAATGAAAGCTATTGGTCGGCGTTCATCATTCTGTATTTGCGAGAGACACGCCCCGGCGCCAATGTCGGAGGCGTCGACATGAAGTTCCATTGGAGATGCAGTGGAGTCGTAATCTGGAAATCCTAGCAAACGAGGGTTTACCAGGGCCTGTTTTAATTCCTCAAAAGCACGTTGACACTCTGAGGTCCACTTAACTGTTTTGCCCCCCGTTTGGCAGGACAACGGTTTACTGATCTGGGAGCAATGAGGGATATGACGGCGATAAAAATTCACCATCCCTAGAAACTGGCGAAGGTGTTTTACCGTAGTGGGTACGGGAAACTCCAATGCTCCCTGTATATTCTTCTGTAAGGGCAAAATCCCTTTGCTGGAAATGTGATGGCCTAAAAACTCAACCTCAGTTCGACATAACTTTGTCTTGCTGGGTTTAAGTTTATAGCCATTTCTTTCTAAAGCAGAAAGGACCTGTCCAAGGGTGACAAGATGGTCTTCAAAACTGTTACTGAGTATGATGATATCATCTATGTAAACCATCACCTTGGACCACGGCAACCCGGCCAGAGCAAGCATCATTCCACGTTGGAATGTCGCCGGACCGTTCATTACACCAAATGGCATCTTAAGAAACTCGTATTGAGCAAACGGTGTGGAAAACGCCGTTTTCTCAATACTGTCCGGTTCCATTGCGACCTGGTAATAACCTTTAATAAGATCTATAGTAGAAAAATATGTGTTACCATACATATTGTAAATCGTGTCGGTAAGGTTAGGCAATGGGAAAGAATCTGGTTTTGTCACATTATTGAGCTTGCGATAGTCTATGCACAATCGTAACGTGCCGTCTGGTTTTCTGACCGGTACAACTGGAGCTGAATAAGGAGATCTGCTTGGACGAATGATGTTTTGTTCCAATAGATCCCGACATTGCTGTTCGATCTCCTGGGCCAAAGGGCCTTGGAAACGGCGGACAGGAACTCGGACAGGTCTGTCGGTCTCTAGCTCTATGGAATGTGTGATGTTAGTGGCTACACCAACATCGTTGTCTTTATTATTATTTATAATCATAAATTTCTTCCCACTCTGCTAATCATGTTTTTTTTAGGAGATTATAAGTAAAGTAGGCATTAGACACTTGGTACATTTTTGTAGTGGACACTTTTGCTTGCCCACCTCACTTCAGCAGGGACAGTGATTAACACCTCAGTGTGTAAGATATTGCTGTTCACATCTTCACGACTTAGTGTTTGAGGTGTGCTCTTTGCTTACTATTTCTGCCAATAGCTCATCGCTAGGTCTTCCTCAGCACTTTTCAGTTCAACGCTAACAACTTCAGTAAGGGAGCCATGCTTATATCCTTTATGTTTTTCGTCATGGAGCACAATTTAAGATATGCCTATTTTTTATATCAGGAGCATATTGTTATGAAATGCATTGTCTCTGTCGCCTCCAGCGTAGTGCTGGGCTTACTGCCGTTTTCTGGGCGTACTCACTGGAGCCTTATACACCTCAGCATTACTCACCAGCACTGGCCACAGATCATTTAGTTGAGTGACATTTGCATCCGCCAGCACACAGTTTGCCTGTTACACTTGAACTGGCTCTCTGAATACTAATGAATTCACTTCCATGATTAACTTACGATCTTAGGTTTGGGTCTAGACCAAACCGATGGATAACAGATACTCAGAAATAGGAATCGACATTTAGATTATCCTCCCCTTAATTTAAGTATAATAAACGTTGTTTTAAACGTTTTGTTTTATTTCCCCGGATTCATCAAACCTGACCTTGTTCATTCAAGGAGGAATCTTCAGCATCACGTACTTAAATCTTATCGAAGGTTCATTTTTGCGGAAGGCCCAAATTGAGAGTGTTCAGGTAATAAAAGTAGTTACCGTTAGGAGATACACTAATTCTACCATTAACAGCGGTGTAGGTAGTTAATATTAACCTTTAGTTAGTATTTTCAGACTAACCTTATAACACTTTCGTCGCCACAGTAAAAGTAGTACTAACGGACTAAATTTTCTCTCTTTTTCTATTAGAATTAATTCATTTAATCTTTACTGACAGTTCCTTTTAGTCCCTGTTCGGGCGCCAACTAAATTTAAAGAGTATGTTAGGGAGAGTTAATGGAAAGAAGACCCGGATATTAACTGTTAACAGAGGTCCCCAAACCACCCAATAAATTCAGAAAGTGAGATCAGAAACTAAGACAGCGTCGAAGATCAGAGACTAAAAGGAACTCTCAGTAAAGATTAAATGAATTAATTCTAATAGAAAAAGAGAGAAAATTTAGTCCGTTAGTACTACTGTTACTGTGGCGACGAAAGTGTTATAAGGTTAGTCTGAAAATACTAACTAAAGGTTAATATTAACTACCTACACCGCTGTTAATGGTAGAATTAGTGTATCTCCTAACGGTAACTACTTTTATTACCTGAACACTCTCAATTTGGGCCTTCCGCAAAAATGAACCTTCGATAAGATTTAAGTACGTGATGCTGAAGATTCCTCCTTGAATGAACAAGGTCAGGTTTGATGAATCCGGGGAAATAAAACAAAACGTTTAAAACAACGTTTATTATACTTAAATTAAGGGGAGGATAATCTAAATGTCGATTCCTATTTCTGAGTATCTGTTATCCATCGGTTTGGTCTAGACCCAAACCTAAGATCGTAAGTTGAAGTCGTAAGGTCAGTTCAATTTAATTCCATTCAAATTCAGTTCAAGAGAGATATATTTACAACAAGGAACAAGAACTGATATGTGTGTGTGTAGTAAAGGATGCAAATATTAAAGATCACTCAACTTTCGTGGTCTGATGAAACAGCACTCCCAGTGCTGAATTGAATAGTCTGCTGGAGGTTGTATAAGATCCAAGTTGTGATGGAGACGTAATTAAACGCCCAGCTGGAAAACGAGCAGTAAGTCCCAGCACTAAAATGTAATAAACTGGAGGCGATAAGCCCCAGCACTAGAATGGACAATGTGCCCCTGCACTAGAACATAAGCAATATGCCCCTGCACTAGAACCTGGTAAAATAAAATAGGCATAATGTAAAAAATTGTGCTCCATGACAGAAAACATAAAAAAGGATATAAAGCATGGCTTCCACTCACCCTTGGGGATTGTTAAACCTTCCACAAGGGTTGTTTGAAGAGTCTTGAGGAAGACCGGAGAACTGCTGATGAACTGTGAAAATAGAGAAGCCATAAGCCAAGCCATACAGAAATCTCAAATGGAGCACACACACCTCTAAAATTATAAAGACATTAAGTGTATGAACATAGTAAAAGTAATATCTTACTTTTACTGAGGTGTTAATTCCTTGTCCACAAGGAATCCTGGGAGATTGACAGAGATGTGGTGAAGGGACAAAAATAAAAGTGGTCCACTTCACAAAAATAATATAAGTGTCTGAAAATGCCTACTTTACTTATAATCTCCTAAAAAAAACATGATTAGCAGAGTGGGAAGAAATTTATGATTATAAATAATAATAAAGACATAAATGGAAATACACTATAAATATTAGTGATGCACATTTCAGAGCATAACCGGGGTAGAAGTAGGAGCTACTGCAGCAACCCCTACATCGTGTTTTCATAAATTCACGCCCCCACTCAAATTTCTTATGCCATCCGTGCCGAATGCACCTATCAAAGACAACGTATCTCCATTTGAACAGCTACTATAAGAATGATGAACTAATCAACTAACTATATTGATACTTGAGCTTACGTTCTTTCTATTTATTTCGTCATCTAAGTTGCCAGAACGTTCAAGAAATAAAAATATGTCGTGTATTTAAAAAATATTAATTTTTTCTGAAATGCAAATAGATCAGTTTGAAAACGGCAATGTCAAGGTAACAAAAGCAAAGTTTGAAGAGAGTAATATAATTATTCTCTGCTTTCTACACAGAAGCAATTTAAAAATAATGCTTTCAAAGCAAGGACAAAAAAAAATCCTTTTTGGTTACATAGTGAATGGATTCTAATCCACTTGGTTTGGAAATACATATAACTCAGTTTCCCCTGCCCAAGAACCTACTGCGGTATGTAATGAACCCCCGATTCATGGAATCATATATATATATATATATATATATATATATATATATATATATATATATATATATATATATATATATATATATATATATATATATATATATATATATATATATATATATATTTATATATATTGTAATATATATATATATATATATATATATATAAGGTTGTAATATATATATATATATATATATATATATATATATATATATATATATATATATATATAGAATATATATATACATATATATATATATATATATATATATATATATATATATATATTCGGAGTAACAATGCATGTACTCACATTTAGGATAAGATTAAATATTTGTGATGCCACAAGTTGAAAAACAGGAGGATTAAAATTGTTATCATCATTAATAAATATCAAACTGTGGTTACCATCAAGCTTATTTGTGATAATTCTCGCTCACATTCGTTGGAAGATATTGAAATTGAATTGGAATTGGATATCGTATACAAAACCTTTTCAAAGACCTTTTTTCTTAGAGAAGTGTTCCCAAAACCAGCGTTCTTCGGGGGACTAGCCGAAATGGTTAACAGGAAAATAGGTTGACACATCAAAAAAATTTCCTGTACAGCCCGCCGCAGGAGTTAGAATAAGTTAAGTTAAGTTAAGTTAAGTTAAGTTAAGTTAAGTTAAGTTAAGTTAAGTTAAGTTATGTTGTTGTTTAGTTGTTAAGTTAAGTTAAGTTAAGTTAAGTTAAGTTAAGTTAAGTTATTAAGTTAAGATAACTCGTTAAGTTAAGTTGTTAATTTAAGTTAAGTTGGTAAGTTAGGTCAAGCTAAGTTGTTAAGTTAAGTTAAGTTAAGGTAAGTTTAAGTTTAAGTTAAGTTAAGTTAAGTTAAGTTAAGTTAAGTTGTTAAGGTTGCTGGGTTGTTGCTGTTAAGGTTGCTGTTGCCTGCTGGGTTAAGTTGCTGCTGCTGCTGCTGCTGCTGTTGTTGTTAAGTTGTTAAGTTAAGTTAAGTTAAGTTAAGTTAAGTTAAGTTAAGTTTTGCTGGATTCGTTAGAGAATCTCTAAATAATCAGATTTTATTTTTACAAATTTCGCCCCATTTTCCTGGCGACCATTATGGTATAGTCCCTTTCTTCGTCCATTTTATTTTATTGAAATCTTAAAGATAGGTTTCTAATTTTCTTTTTTTCTCAAACATCAGCGAGTATCAACTTTATCAGGCAATTGGTCCTTACTAATACTCGTGGGTACCGTTCTTTATAGGCACCGTCAGTATCTTTAGTATTATTGATTTTAAGACTGTTTTTTATATAAATGTTAATTAAAATTTTGTGGTTGAATTACAGGACCAACTTTGTGGTCTATAATTATGCAGAAAAATTCTTTAAAATCGAAATTTTTTAGCGATTTTGGTGGTTTAAAATAGCCCAGGTGTCACTCTTTTCTTCAGAACTATATATATATATATATATATATATATATATATATATATATATATATATAGTATCTCTATTTTTTTATATATATATATATATATATATATATATATATATATATATATATATATATATATATATATATATATATATATATATATATATATGGATGGGCATTTTCATTCTAATTGATATGCCATTTACTAAATTTATATTATGATTTTGCCAATTCAACCATAGTCCGTTATTAATTAT
>JABUQX010067191.1:22500-27500 GCA_015478945.1 Trachelipus rathkii | reverse complement strand
CAGCATACTTTAACCATCTCCTGCTCACCAACACTAAATCAATCATACTTTCACTTCGATACCATCTCTACCTACACCAACGTCTAGCTATACATATATGGATACTCTTGTGTATTTAAAGAAAGATTACTTACGCCCACATACCTCTCTCTTTACAGAAATCAATTACCTTCCTACCATTCTCATTTCTCCCGCCACCCCAAAACCACCAGTTATACCACCCTCTTTTGATCACCTATCCAACCATTCAGGTCCCCCAAAACTATCAATCTGAAGCTCCTACTCACCCCATCCAAAAATCATTCAAATTATCCCAAAAATTCGTACTCTCTTCAACGTTTCCCTCAGATGGACCATACGTCACAACCACACATACCTTGACCTTTCAAACTTAAATTTAACCATTAAAATTCTAGGACTCACACACTCAAAGTCTACCATAGCTTTGTACCACAGGTCACTCATCAAAATTGCAACTCCTTCTCTCCCTCTCTCATCTCTTCCACACCAGCACGCACACATTTCACACCACACCACTTATTTTTTCGTTTCCTTTCATCTTTGTTTCAGCACAGCGAGCAAAATCAAATTTTGCCCTTTCTTAATACCATCCAGCACCTCTCTCCTCTCTCCGCAACATTTATTCCTCTGACAATCCATGTACCCATACGATTCATACAATTTCGCCGAAAGATAGAAGGCCGGTTTACGTGATCAACGAACCTTCTCCGAGGCTGCCATGTAGCATTCCTGGCAAGACGATAGTGAGTAGGCAGCCAACCCAACTACCACTGCCGTTAGTCGACTCCTACGACACGCAGGACACACGATGTGGGCAATTCTTTCTCCCCCACACACAGGGATATGAGTAGTAGGGATGTCTGTAAAGTGTTATCTAGAAGGAGGGGTGTTACTTTAAGTATGTTATATGATATGTGATAAATGTGGTCCAGTAATATGTTTGCCTGGGAGGATACAGTGATGCTGAAGAAATGAACGCAAAAGAGAAAAGACGCCACCATTATAAAATGGGAGTAATTTCATTCGCCTTCGACGTTATGCGTGTACTCTCCCGTCTATGACTAATATATATATATATATATATATATAGTATATATATATATATATATATATTAAATAATATCTATATATATATATATATATATAATATTATATATATATATATATATATATATATATATATATATATTATATATATATGTATATATAATATATTATATATAATATATATATATTATATAATATATATATATTTATATATATATATATATATTATATATATATTATATAGTATATATTATGATACTTTTTCTTTTTTGTATTTGCTTCGAAACGTAAGAAACTGCTCGAGTTTCGTCGTTCGTGTTTGTCAAAAACTTACCGAAAAAATCGTAAGAAGAATTACTCATGTAATCATAAGGAATTTTCCTTTAATTCATGTAAAGGTTTGCTATTTCTCGTGCTTGGCCGAATTTAAGCCACTTCTTACGAAGAAAATTAAACAAAACAAGATGGCTGCTTGTGCTGAATTGGTGAGAATGTGTTCATTCAATAAAATCAGCTTTAAATCTAATTTCTTCCAAATGGATAAACTCCATCACAAATAGTTGATCCATTATTTGTAATATAAATCATTTGTTATTTTTTTTATTTCTGTTTATTCCAAAACCACGTGCTCTATCACAAAAGCTGATTCCAATGTTTAAAAACAAAAGTAAACTAAGCGCAAAATCGCGGTCTTTAAAACACAGGGTTCGACACTGAAAATTTTAAATTTGAGATTCCCTGACTATCCCTGGCAAATTCGCAAATTTCCGCCCTGACCAGCGTGATTTCGTTATTTTTGGCGTATAAAATATCTATTAATCATTATTGCAGCCTATTTACTCAGTTCATACATTAAATTATTGAAAATTTACTTTAGAAACTGTTCATCATCATGGATGAATTTAAAAAAATATTTTTTTTTTTTTTTTTTAGTAATCGATCTATACCTTCCCCATAGCCGTCCAACGCACTTTTTTTTCCAAAAGTAAACAGTTTTATTTATACAAAAAGAAAATAAATTTAAAGCTTACATTAATAGCCTAGGTGAATAACGTCCACTGTGATCACAAAAGTTCTAAATGGGGAGATTTAGGTTAACTTTTTCTTCTCAAGCATCTGAATTTTTGATTTTATAGCGTCTTCTTCTGTCAAAGCTTTGTTTTAACATCTTTCTCTGCTCTTCAAGTTTATTGATCTGTATGAATAATTTTCTTTTTTCTTTGAGATGTTCTTCATATCTCCTATGGGCAGCTCTTACATTTGTCAACATTTTTTGAGTGATAGGAACTTTATGAATACTTTCATAAGATCTTATAGCATTGTGCACTGTTCTTTGAGAAATCAGACTAGTTCTTTCCGATTCTCACTAAAATTGCTTTATTTACAGAAAACCACCTTCACTGTCGCCATTTCATGGGAAATATCAGTCCTAATTTAAAAATTTGCCACAATTCCGCATAACATTGATTCCCAGTACTATAGAGAAAAAAATTCATTTCAAGCTCTTAGGAGACAGTCCACCATCCAAAAATTATTAATTTTTTAATTCAGGTTTAGAATGAGCTTCATGCAAAATAGAGGTGTATTGTGCTGTTTGCTGTTATTCATGCAACAGAATCTGTATTCAGTTATTGGTGTACAATGCCTTTAGCAATAGCAATAAAGCAAATCTTTGTTTCCTTTGTTCTGGCTGATGAAAAATTATACTAGGATCCAATGATGAGAGCCCTTGGACAGGCTTGTACTTCAGAGGACATCTTTCTAATATCTTTTCTGTCATTTTGATTAGCACAGTCTGGCATTCAAGTTTGAATTTTAGGAAATTACTTTCATTCGAAGTGACTTCTTTGAGAAGTTTTTTTTGTTTGAAATCCAAGATTAATACCTTTTACATCACGCAAATTGTCTTTGTCATGTAAATCTAATACAAAAAGCTTTGTTGTAGCAGGCATTTTACTGGACTTAAGAAATCTTTCCATAATATTTAGTACGAGACATTGTAAATCTGTGAACAGGAATGGACCAAGTGGGTCTGACGTTTGGAACTTTCGTAAAAATGATTCACGTTCTAAGGAAAGCATTTTAAAAAAAGCCAGTTTGCATTTTAGAAATACATCTTTGGTTTGAACAGAAACATTTTGTAATGGTTTTGTGTTGAGAGATTTTCGGCTGTCAACTGCACAAAAATCCAAAATCACTTCGTCAAACCTATAAAAAAAAAAAAAAAAAAACCCTTCAATCGGAAGGATGAACTTGGAACAACCCCTACGGACAGAATAGGAAGAATAGTAGGTAATAGTGAACTAAAAATAGAAAGAAACAGGATAGAAGTAGATTTATGGGATGTCGTTCCTCGCCCATCTTTTTCATTCACTTATCAAATACATCTCTCTTATTCCACAATTATACAGAAAGGAAAAAAAAAATATATCAAAAATATGTAACTTGGTCCATGGATCATTCTTAAATTGTTTTGAAATTTTAAAATTTTCCCTGACTTTTTTGGAATTTTCCTGACTTTCGCATATCTTTAAACGCTTCCCTGACCTTCCCTGACTGATTTTTTTCCCTCACTTTCCAGAAAGTGTGAACCCTGAAACAGGAAATTACTACTAAGTGAGCATTTCTTATCGAGCGTAAGCACAAATGACATGACAAAAACGAAAAAGGTCTAAATTAAAAGCAAAGAAAATACTAAAATTCATTCTATTGCAAACGCTTCGTATTATTAAAATTATGATTAAAGAATATAGAACTAAAGAAATTAGTTCCATGTAAAATATAAGTGGACTGCTACTTCTATTGATTATCGCAAGCCACTAAACTTAACGTGGAACTAATTTCTGTATTGCTATCTCCTTAATCATTTAAAATTGCAGTTCTAAGGTCCCCGCATATACAAGCCTTTGTTATTTGTTCTGATTGAAGTTTTTTTCCATGAGAAATCCCACTCCGTTCTCGGAAAATTTCTCGATAGGTTTAGCTGTTATCCCCTCTAACTTTTTTGAATAAACTTGTTACACTTCTCGATAACATTATTCGCCCTTAAAACTACTGCATATGATGTTCCTAAACTTCCTGTTTATGCTCGGCTTCCCTGCATTGGACCCCTTTCCAATGATCTTCACTTTCAGATTAGAAATATCTTAAACAAAAACTTTCCACAATGCAAGTTTCTTATATCTTTTATTAACAACAACTCAATTGGCAGTTTCTTTAAGATTAAAGAAAGCATCCCATGAACTTGAGGTCACACATCGTTTGCAAATATAAATGTGCCAACTGTAACATCGACTATGTAGGTCAAACTTTCCTACAACTAAAGATGCGAGCCTTCAAACGCATGGGCATTTCCTTTCGAACTAATCTCCCCAACTCTCAACCAGAAACTTTAACTTTCAAAATACTTCTAAAGGTGAAGAACTTAAAACACTTGAATATGTTTATTATAAAACACTTAAACCTACACTTAATATCCATAAGACTTCTTTGGCACTCCTGATTGCCTGTACTAATTGCCCTGAATTTCGTGCAAAAACGAACACAATTTCTGGCGAGGATACTTTTATTTTGCAAACAGATTGAAATCAGCGCGCTTGTGATGACTCGTCGAGTCGGAAACAGAAATAAAAACTAATAACAACATGGTTTATATACAAAAAATTGATCACACTATTGTGATGGGGTTTATCGATTTGGAAGAAATTAGATTTAAAGCTGATTTTATTGAATGAAATATTCATCAATTCAAACGGGCCTACCGCGCCGTCATTTTTTTGGTTTACACATTTTCGTAAGAACGTGCTAAATTCCGCAATCACAGGAAATAGCAACCTTATATAATTAGGAAATTCCTTTACGTTTGGTTTAGCATTTGCTTACGATTTGCGGTTTTTAACAAAAACGAACGCAAACCCGAGCATTTCTTACGT
>JABUQX010067190.1:2500-14746 GCA_015478945.1 Trachelipus rathkii | reverse complement strand
ATATATATATATATATATATATATATCAGTATTTCATTAACATTTAGTTTTAAAGTTTATAAAAATATTTTTTGTTTTTTATTTATTCTTTATTATTTTTCTATTATTTGGAGAGAGAGATTTTCTGAGAGAGAGAGAGAGAGAGAGAGAGAGAGAGAGAGAGAGAGAGAGAGAGAGAGAGAGAGAGAGAGAGAGAGAGAGAGAGAGAGAGAGAGAGAGAGAGAGAGAGAGAGAGAGAGAGAGAGAGAGAGAGAGAGAGAGAGAGATGAGAAAAAATATAGAGAGATAGTAGATTATAATAAACATTAACAGCAAAATAATTTTAACGTATATTAAATGAAATTAAGTTACAGTGGCATGATATTGAATTTACTGTTGATCTCTAGTTTACTGTTTTTAATGTAGAAAGCCGCATCATTTTCAACTTTTGAACCATACCTGAAAAGTACAGGACTTTGAAACAAGTAGATATATTTTGAAGTGTTGTTATACCGTGTTCAGTACATAGAAGTCTTCACATATCTGACTTTGCTTGAATTTACTGTATATGTTCTCTGATATTCTATACCATAGTTATACCGTGTTCAGTATAGAAGTCTTCATATATTTGACTTTGCTTGAATCTACTGTATGTTCATACGCTGTCTGATATTCTATACCATGGTTTTACCGTGTTTAGTATATAGAAGTCTTCATATATCTGACTTTGCTGAAATCTGTGTTCGACGCTCTCTGATATTTTATAAGTTGTGTTTCTAATATACATCGACGAACAGTCAGACTAGGGACAATGGAATTAATTCACAACGTTTTGACTATCAGATGGAATATCTCTTTCTGATAAAGAGGATTAGTTATTTTGTTCTATGGGAAAATTGAACTGTGATTTCTTGATTAGTTGTATAGGTTTCACGTGGATTTTAAGATGCTGAGTAGACATATTTCTTTTTTGTCAAATCAACTGGGTTAAAAGTTTTAAATTGAAATAGTAATTTTTGTTATATTGCTTTCGATGTTATTTTTATTATTTAGAAATGATTCTTCTAATGAGATTCTCACTTATAGGTAAGGAATGGTTGCAGTTAAATAAGTTTTATCCGATCTTTCTGACTTCTTCATTATTTTTATTATTATTATTATTATTATCATTATTATTATTATATTATTATTATTATTATTATGTATGTATGTATGTGTGTGTGTGTGTGTGTGCATTATTATTATTATTATTATTATTATTATTATTATTATTATTGCAACCTGTGTAAAAACAGACTTTTTGACGAATGACACTTTTTGTTTGTCTGAAGGGACGAGAAATGTCTGCCTTCCGTCATTGAAAACCAACTTTCAGAAGAAAAAAAAGCAGATGCAGATTTTGTATGGGGCATGGTTGTGGCCCACCTGGCCAGGGGATGACCCTTTACATTTGACGATTTTACATAGTGAGGTCCGCGTCGCAGGTCCACATTTGGACTGCTCTAGGGTGGATTTTCTTCTGTGACGAGCTCTTCATAATTCAATTGGATACAGAGGGGGCGTAAGGCTGGCTTTCTTTTCGACGTTTGTCATGTTCTCCTACTGCTTTTCTTTTCCGATGCTGGTACAGCACCTTACCCCCAATCTTGAGGGCAAAGAGGAAGTGGAAGACAAGAAAAAAGAAAGATATATATATATAATATATATATTATATATATATAGTATATAATATAATTATATATATAAATATTATATATACTATATATATATATATATATATATATATATATATTATATAATAATTATATATAGGACTATATATATATATATATATATACTATATATAAATAATTATATATTTTTCACTGACACCCGCCGCTCACGAGGCAGAGCCTATTCAAGAGGGGGTGCATGAAGTACTCAAATATTTTTATCTAACCGCAAATTACGCAGATGAAAGCACAGACGCCAGGCTTTAAAAGTAGGGATATTAAATTGAGAGGAAAACAGAAGATGGAAAGAGAATTCCACGAACAGACGGCGCGGGTGGCAGGCAAGAAGAAGCCACCGCAAGGCGATACAAGTCTGGAAAGTACTAATATCAACACAAACTCATGTGGCCCACACAGCACCCCTTGTGCTTCTTGGGCGTCGTAAAGGTGGTGGTACGCGAGTGGAAAGTCCCTCGAAGCATTGCCGCTACGAAGGTACCTATAGAAAGACGATAAAGCACCAAACATCGCCCGCATAGATAGAGGTCAGTAACAGAAAGACAGGGCAGTCATAAAAGCCCTTTTGGCCTTAACTCGACCCATATCCGCAAAACGCCAGGGTGAAACCAGAGCCCCCAAATATGAGAGCAGTACTCCAGACAAGGGCGGATGAGCCTTAAGCTGTGAGCAACTGAAAGAGGAAAAGTCACGCAGCACAACAGAAACAAACGTTCTTGAGGGCTGCCCGTAGCAACACGTTTGAGATTATAGGTTCCAAGACATTTTTTGTATATGGTTAAGGCCAAGAATGTTTATTTTGTCAACAGGAAGAGACGACGAGAACCCGTCGAAAGAGATAGGAAAGTAAGAAGAAGGTGTCTTAGAGAGGAGATTTGTAGGAAGTTGGGTTTTTAAGAATTAAAGTTCACAAAGGTTGAACGACTCCCCCGGAAAACATTTGTTCCAGATCAGCGAGAATTAGGACATCGAAAGGTTAAGACGAGAGGCAATTTAGAAGTAAAAGAGGGAACAGAATTGAAATTAGTTGAAAGATGAAGGTCGAGTCCATCGCTATGAGTGGAATAGATTAATCGTGCAGGTGAGAAAGTCATAATGAAAAAGCATCAGGAATTAAAGATTAGAGACAATGAACAGAACCTGAGGAAAACATATTGACAGAAAACAGAAGAAGTCGCCCCCATCAACAACAGCCAATATTGAGCGATTTGAAAGAAAGCTAGACAGAAGTAATGTGCAAAGAGAAGGGGGAACCAAAGTAGGGGATTTGGAGAGCAGTGACGGCGTAGATACCCTGTCAATGCTCTTGGATATGTCAAAGCGCCACCACGCAAGTCTCCCTATTTCTAAGGACGGAAAACCATAAATCTGTTAAAGAGGAAAGTATATATCGCCAGTAGACCTCGGAACGCCGAAACCGTACTGGCGATCGGAAAGAAGTGAATGAGATTCCAGATGGTCTAAGAAGTGAGACTTGAGAAGGGTTTTAAAGATCTTAGATAGAATACAGGTTATAGCTATAGGGCGATAGTTAGAAGGAACAGAGCGGCTTCCTTTTTCGATAGGTTGGGACATATCGCGCGCTTCCAAACATGAGGGGAATGCTAGTATGAAGCATCAGAGAATATAGTTGAACGGCGGGCGAATGTTCAGTACGGAAGCAACACTCCCTCAAAACCAATCCATCCGGAAAGCCATCCGGGCCACCCGGCCTTCCTTACAGTTCATAAGATTTCAGGGGCCATGACACCCGACTCCAAAGTAATCACCAGCGCAAAGGCATTAGGACACTGAGGAGGAGAAGGGAAGAGGGAAATGCCAGAATCGTCCAGGGTTTAGTTAGAGGAAAATAGAGAGGCCGAAGAGATTGGCCTTTCAGTTGGAGTATAGCAAAAGAACCCATCCAGAGGGCGAATAAGAGGAGGAAAAAATGATTTACAGAAGTTGGAGATGAGGCAGAGCGACCGAGGAAATAGTTTTTTGGGCAAGGAGACCAGAAAAGATTTTGGTCAGCTTAGGAGAACCAAGGAGGTCAGCGCACTTCGTTAATGAAGCACCCTTTGCTCGTCGAAGGCTATCCCATGCAACATTTCTCTTAGCGGAATGAAAATTAGCAGACGACTCCGCATAGACCATGTGTAGGAAGCGTGCATAGTGAAAATCCAAAGGAGAATGAGATTGGTGTGCCACACCCAGATACGCACTTGTCACCTAGCCCTGAACCCATGGCCACGAGAACAAGCGACGAATCGAACCGGATAGGATTTTGGAGCGAGAAAAGATTAGCGAAGGAAGGAAATGACCCTCTGCTTCATCCCAATTCAACGAATACAGCCCCACTTTACAGGCAGAAGCGAAGCGTCTTCAGGAAGCAAAAAGCAAGTTCAACTTCAATTATATAGCGTAGAATAGCACGAATGCCCCCCAGTCAGCTCCGATTAAGTGCCAGAAAAACGCATAGGAGGATGGAGCTGTTGGAGAGAAAGTCATTAAAATTAAGAGATATAAGGTGTGGGCAGATACCGATAGGAGCGAATTAACTGCGACGCCTGAGGGGCGTGCTATCCATTTACCAGACTAATCATCACAACAGACCACACAGCTGCCGAGCGGACAATTTTCTCGGGTAGCAGCGCCACAGACGGTAGGGTAATGATGGTTTCAGACAGGATAGAATCCGGTTATAATGTACTTATAGAGGAAGGAACTAGGGTGAAATAGGTCAGAGTGTTCAAGGAATTGTTGGGACGATCCGGATTGTGTGTAGGTTCTTTAATAGTGCTCCAGTCGTTGAGAAAACTGAATGATTCGGCTTCCTCCCCACCTAAATCAGTATGAGAGACTCAGTATTGGATGAGAAAGACTATAATAGTCTCGTAGAAGAAGTGGTCTAGGTTACATTAAAAAAGGCATGAAAAATCTGTTCTGTTAGGCCACCACGCGAGAACAGTTGGCAGAAGACTGATTATTGTATAGAAAGGAAGAACAATATTTAAGCACAGAACATCGAGTTAGGAGATTCGAGATTCAAGTGTTACAGGAGTGTTTGTGTTTACATAGGCACATATCCACCTTTCAGACCGGAAATTAGAAAAAGTTTATAGTGGATATATTAATAAACGAGTTAAGAGGATTGAATGCTTAGCCACTGGTCGTCAGCAAGAGCATAAGATTAGGGTTGAGTAGAAGAGTGGTATTCCACGGAATGCAAAGTTGAGTGCAAAGCCACGGATGTTGGTATAAAGTCAAATGAAAGCCCGGCCTGTGCAAATCCAGCCATCACATACACGCACACACAGTCACAACAACAAAAAAAGAACAACAGAACAGAAACAACAGACAAAAACCCAAAGGAGAAATAGGATAAAGTTATTCGTAAGTTAAAAAATAAATATATCCAAAAAACCCAACACACAACCCCTCGGAAAATCAAACTCATACTAAAACATAAACAACAGAAACACCAACAAACTCACTCACACCAACACACTACCTAAAATCATAACACATTAACCACACCAACCACGCCAATAAAAATACTCCTAAAACACACACCTAAACACACAATACACTGCCAAAAACAAATAAACAATACCACACACCACAAGCAACCACCAACGCCTACATACAAACAAAAAACAACACCACTCAACCCAAACCACCACGACACCACCAAACCAACCAAACAACACAATCCACAAACAAACACCAACAAACACACACCGCAAACAATAATAGCCCACCCAACACACAAATAAACAACAAACCCAAGCACCAACAACCACAAACCTCCAAAAACCCAAAAAAAACAACAAACACACTTGAAATCACACCAAAACAGTCGACCGAAACTAAAAACTGTAAAATTATAATAACGGATATTCAAATAAGTAAACGCCAAAAATCTAAGTTAAAAAGAAGTCGAGGAAAAAAAAAAAAAAAAAAAAAAAAAAAAAAAAAAAAACAAAAAAAAGACATAAAACGATGCTTTCAACTGCCCAACTAAAAACTAACTATAAGTATCTAACATAACTAAAAAAAGCTTCAAAATCAAAAAATTAAAAACGAATAACTTATCTTTAATAAGATAATCAAATTCTTCAAATATTAAAACCATAATAGTTAAAAACACTTAAAACAGGGCATCACTTAATATACAAAACACACTTAATTAGAAAAAATAACCAAAACAATATAAACTACACACAGCCCATGGAGCTCCGATCAAGCACATCCTATCACTAACGCACACTATAAGCAAATTATATTATATATATATATTATATATTAATGATATATAATTTAGTATATAATAATATATTAAATAAGTATATATAATATATATATACACTATAATATATATATAAATATATATATAATAATATATATTATACTATAATATAATATTAATATAGTATATACTATATATATATATATATATATATAATATATAATATATATATATAATATATATACTATATAATAATATATATATATATATATGACAGGAGCCCCTCCCATTGTGCTGAATTTTCAGCCCACCACCAGTGTGCCGTTCAGTGTAGCCGATGGTGGGTCCTTCACACACCAATATATAACTTATTAATATATACTAATAATAATATATAATATATTAATATAATATAATAATAATATATTATATATATATATATATATATATATACATATTATATATATACTAACCTTAGTATATATATATATATACTATATATATAATATATATATATATAATATAATATATATATACCAATATATATATATATATACTATATATATATAATATATATATATATAACTAATTATGACTAACTATATATATATATATATTCTAATATATATAGTATATAATATACTATATATATATACTATATATATATATATATATATATATATAAACCATAATATAATCTATATAGTATATATTTCGTACGCATATTCTTTTAATTATTTATCATGCTAAATCTTGTCGTTTAAACAATGGCACCACACACTGTTGCCAAAATATTTGGTTTTAAAATTTTTAACGCACATTTTGTCTATGCAAATGATTCTTTGACAATTGTAATAAACCATAAATCGATTCGTTGATAATGATAATCGTAAATAAGCTATCGGAAAAGTATAGAAAAAATAATACAATGCTATCGAAATTATCAATTATCGGAAGCGATGAGAAAGTGACCGTAGATTTCGTAATTATCCGTCACACCCCTCGAGCACAGTCTATCCTAACACACTGTGATATCCCCACCGAATCCCAATGGACAGCGCTAGAATAATTCGAATAATCGTCACCATCAGCTAAGAGCCACATCCAACGAACCGCTCACAGAAACACAAACACGACGATAAGCATCAACTTACATATAAAACTTAAGCCATAACACACTTGAAAGATAACCCATCATATTAAACTCAACCAATACCATCGACCCCTGACTCAACATCCAATCTTAACAAGATACAACAAAACACGATTCATAATGACTTGCCAACCCCTGACTTCGATGAGTTATCATGACACACGACACCAGCGTGACCCATTCTATTAATATCGCCTAGAACTATCCCTCATGAATGCTTTAACTACTTTCATCTACCCAGAACTTACAATATTAAATTGGGACTATATCAAACTAAAGCGAACCCTGTCATATATTATCCATTTTCTCACTGACCCCTATAATATATCTCTCAAAGTAAATAACATACCATAATTAATCGCAAGAATACATTACTCTCAAATACCAACTATCAATAATAACAATTGCAACCTCTATTACCACTAAATATCTATTCACAACAATATTATCAATATCACAACAAACACACTCCATCAAACACCTGCCGCGCCGTAACCACTACCCTCAAAGCCAAACATCAAAATCCAATACTCACTCCAATCGATCCAAAAGACGGATTAACGCACCTAGACGACACACCTAACCCAACATACTAATCAACTTACGTGGCATCCAAGCACAAATAACTAACAACACTACCCGACAACAACTCTATCTCCAACCTACATTCTTGCCCACCACTAATCATTGGCCGATACCGTTCACTCATATTCACACTAAGCAGCCATCAATTAATATCACAAAGCTGCGTATTCACGAACGAGCGCCAAACACCTCCCTAAACATCCCTAACTACCTACTGGCAGCACAACCGCTCCAAACTCGATTTCACACGATTCACGATATAGCGATACATCAAACATCACATTATCTCGGAAAAATCAAATTTCATACGCCATAAAATCCGCCTGCAGCAAAGAGTATCCTGAAATACAGCGTCACCTCCGTGAACACTTATAAAACAGGTTCTAATGCTCCCAACTCAGATAAGACTCCAACTCATCACCCAAGTCAAGCATCCAACACATATCAAATTGATCCTTGTACACCATCCCCGAACCATACCAATTAGATCTTCCAAATGCACACACGGGACTTCCCCAACCTGCCTATTAAATTCCATCATCACATACACATCTAATGAAGATACACTACGACAATACAGAACAATGCCAATCCTCCCTACCTATCCCTCTTTCCCCAAATACCTGTTCTAGCCCCCCATGCCTCACCCAGCCAGCCTAGCTATAGTCACATATATCATTATAAACCTCCTTTAAAACCATAATTTCACAACCCACAATACCAATGGACAAAACATCTAATATAATATACTAATAATAACAAAATATTAATCCGACTGCATCCTTAATCCATATTATCAACCTCCTCTACCTGCCCACTGCACTAAGCCACCCCATACAGCTTATAGACTACCAATCAGAACATACAGCACGCTCAACGTGCCGCACTTAATCACCCTCTACACCTCCACTTCATCTTACGACACCGACCCACATGTACATCTTATAGCACAACCAGAACCCAACGAACACCCACATTCCTAATCACATACTACAAAACTGGAAATACACACATCACTACGAACAAAACCCATCACCACAGACACCAAGGCACCCCCACACTCAATCACACATCAACTCTCACTACATTAACGACCAATAATACCTACATATATATATACATATTACTTATATATTATATGATATATATATATATATATATATATATACATTTTCTTTTATTTATAATATATATATACCCATATAAAATCCATTTTCAATAGTTTTTAATATATATCAGTATTATATAACGTATTTATACTAGATATATAATATGCAATATAATATATATAAATGTAACTATATATAATTTATATATGGATATATTAAAATTTTTATATATTAATATATATTATATATATATATTATTATATTATATATATTATTATATATTTATAATATAAATTATATATATATAATATATATTATATATATATATATTATTATATATATATATAGATATATATATATAATATATATATATATATATATATATATTATATATATATATATATATTATTATAATATATATATATAATGGGTCAATCCATTTTTTCCGTACCGCTGATGGCCGCTCGATAATTTTTGAAAACTTTTATATTTTGCATGGCGCTAATGTTATCCCTGGCAAGTTCAAAACCACCATTCGTTTTTGTAGATTTACTCTGGTTGTAACAGGGTGAGCAAAAATGTTTGACCAGGTGGAGCAAAATTTATCACTTAATAGAGGTAAACATTTAAAGTCATTATCTCCATATTTGTAAGTCTCTATAACCAAATCATAGAGAGTGATTTGTTAGGGATACTTTAAGGTAATTTGGCCTTTCCTGTTTTTTTTGGGAAAATAATATTTCACCATGAAAATGAATCGGAAAAAGTGTTAAAAATCGAAAAAATTTCCATTTTCGTGGGTGTGTATTATTAAAAGAAAAATAATTTAACGATATAAAAATTTTGTGTGATGATACATACTAAAGGTATGTTTAACTTAAATCTTATTTGAAGTTTGGTAAATATTTTTAAAAAAAATTTTACAGGGTGTCCAAAAATCAATTTTTCGGAAAATCGGTAACTTTGAACCTTAATATCTCTGATGGGGTATGTGCTAAAAATCTGAAATTTTCACATTATACTACTACCATAGATGTTCCTTTACCTGCAATATTGACTTTGGATTGCTTGTTTTAAGAAAATACAAAACCATTCAAAGAATGCCAAAGAAAAATTTTTTTTTAAAGTTGTGTTTTGATAGCATACGTAGGCCTACTCGTAATATAAAGACCTATATTGTTAAAGTGTGTAAAAATAATAATTAATTATTTAAAATTATTAAAATTTTTATCAGATTCTTTTTTTTCAATTTTATTAAAAAAACAATGAAAAATAAAATCATTAATTTTGGAAAAAATTCCCGTTTGGAAAATGTCAATAAAATATAATTTAGACTTGTGTTTTTTCTATCCAAATTAATACTATAACATTATTAAAATCTACTTAACATTTAACATTATAATTAAATTAGTTTGAGATAAACACAGAGTAATAATATTTAAGACGTTTCTCCCCGACGCCAAACCGGTTTTTCCCGAAATTCAATTTTTTGGAAATGAATTTTAAAAAAAATTTAAATATTGATTTTAAAGGTATAATTTTCATTATTCTATAACATTAAGGAAACTCCAAATGTGGAGAAAAAACTATTAAGTAAAGATGTAACTTAAAATTTCGATTTTTCATGATTCATTAAAAAAAAAAACGGCGATTTTTGACCGATTTCCCCCCATTTTACGACTATATTATATATAATATAATATATATATATATATAATATACTATATACTATTATATATATATATATATATATAATATATATTATAATATATAATATATATTATGATATATATATATATATATATAAATATATATATATATATATATATATTACGTGTATATATATTTATATATTATATATATATATATATATATATATATATATATATATATATATATATATATATATATATATTTTTTTTTTTTTTTTTTTTTATATATATATATAATGATTTTTTTTTTATATAGAACAAAACGTAGCACACACAAACATTTTTTTAAGATAAAGAGGCCCGTATATATTTTTTTATTTACAATCAACATGGTAAGAGCGACACAAGCACACTTCAAAATCTTAGCTTGCATAACTGAATTAATGTCGCGCTTTACATTAAATATTATTACGTCTGTGTTTGTCCAAACTAATTTAATTATAATTTAAATGTAAAGTAGATTTTAATAATGTTATAGTATTAATTTAAATAAAAAAAAACAAGTAAGTTATATTTTATTGTCATTTTTCTAACGTGAATTTTTTCCAAAATTTATGACTTTTATTTTCATTGTTTTTTTTATAAATAAAAAATTGAAAAAAAAGAATTTATGATAAAAATTTTAACAATTTATTAAGAATAATACATAATATTTACAACGATTTCACAATATAGGCTACTTTATATTACGAGTAGAGCCTACGATATACTATCAAACACAACTTAAAAAAAAATTTTTTTTGGCATTTTTGAATGCCTGTATTTCTTAAAACAAGCAAATACCAAAGTCAATATTGCAGTTGAAGGAACATCTATGGTAGTAGTATAATGTGTGAAAATTTCAGATTTTTAGCACTTACCCCATCAGAGATATTAAGGTTCAAAGTTACCGAATTTCCGAAAAATTGATTTTTGGACACCCTGTAAATTTTTTTTGAAAATATTTTTTTAAAATTCAAACAAGATTTAAGTTAAACCATACTTTAGTATTGTATCATCACACAAATATTTATATCGTTAAATTATTTCCCTGTCTTTTAAAGTACCACCCACGAAATTGAAAATTCTCTTTTTAACACAATTTCGGAATTCATTTTCATTGGGAATATTATTTTCCCAAAAAAAAAAACAGGGAAAGGGCCAAAGTAACCTTAAAGTTATCCCTAACAAAAATCACTCTCTTATGAATTTGCGTATAAGAATTTACCCAATATGGAGATATGACTTAAAATGTTACCTCTTTAAGGGATAAATTTTGCTCCACCTGGTCAAAACATTTGGCTCACCCTGTTACAAACAGAGTAAATCTACAAAAACGAATGGTGGTTTTGAACTTGCCAGGGATAACATTAACCCATGCAAAATATAAAAGTTTTCAAAAATTATCGAGCGGCCAACTTCCATTATTTTGGTACGGAAAAAATGGATAGACCCAATATATATATATAATTAATATATATTATATATATATATTATTATATAATATTACTAGTATATATATATATATATATATATATATATATCATTAATATATATGATATATATATATATAAACTTATATATAATATAATATATATATAATATATAATAATATAATATTATATATATATATATATAAATATATATAATATTATATATATAAATATATATATATATATATATATATAATATATTATAAATATATATATATATATATTAAGATTATATATTATATATTAGATATATATATGATATATATATTATATAT
>JABUQX010067189.1:37500-42500 GCA_015478945.1 Trachelipus rathkii | reverse complement strand
TCATCATTTTGACGGGGAAAAATGTTAATTCTCATAAATCATTGAACTTTGGATGGGAACTTAAGAATCTTTATATCCTCAAGCTTTTTTAAAATATTTTCTTTTTTTACCTAAAGATTTCAGGTTGTTTTCAATAATAATTAAATTTAAATTTCAATGCATAACATATTTTGTTATTTCTTTTCGTTGGGTGAAAAGCGACAAAAAGAAAATAAAAAATATATATTCCTACTTTTTCGAAACATTAAATAAAATATATATATTCAAAACTACAGTTTTGAACCTACCATGACAGAGTCACTTAAGTTAGGTCGTTTTCTTTTTGTCAAGATCATCTTTTAACACTTGGATCATCAAATTTCTTAAAAACAGAAAACAAAAATTAGTCTCATCTCGTAGAAGAAAATAAAATTATTCAAACAGTCGAATGGTTCTCGAATTCTTAATATTGGGATTTTGGTTGTCTTACAAAAGTAAAAACAATTTTCGAGATGAAATCAAATATTACACTGCATTGAAAGATAGATATACCATAATTAATTTGGAATATAAAATTATATATTTTTCATAATTGTTCATATATATATATATATATATATTATATATATATATATAAAATATAAAATATATATATATTTATATATATATATATATATATATATATATATATATATATATATATATATATATATTATATATATATATAAATATATTATATATATATATATATATATATATATATATATATATATATATAAATGGAAAATGTATTTAGACCTTTATTTAATAGTTGTCAAAATATTTTATATTTATCTAGAACTTATCATTTCAAAGGAATAATTTTGCTCTCACTCGCTGATCTGCTCGCTCTCACTCATTGCTTGATATAGATTCCATGGATAGCTAAAATTGTCCTCAGAACAATGAGCCGAAACTGTTGAACCAAAAAAAACAATTTTCTGCTTCAGATAGGGTTGGCTCACCCCCGGATTTTTACGCACCGTACCGCACCCAGTTTCAGGTAACAATTTAACCAAAAAGAATCAGAGATCTTATAAATGCCGGTGATTAAATTTACTCTTAAATACATATTAATATATTAATATACATGAATATTAATAAACATTATTGTAATATACATATTAATATACATATATTATACAAGTTAATATTAATTTAATACGATTAATAAACATCATTATAATATATATATATATATATATATATTATATATATATTTATATATATATATATATATATTATACAGGTTGATTTTAATTATATAAAATTAATATATATATATTATATATATATATATATATAATATATATAATATATATATATTATATAGAGTATATATATATATAATTTAGTGATGGACATGGACATCCGCATCCGCAATGCTCACTGTACACTCACCGTCTAGCGTACATCTCAGATGCCGGAACTGTGTTACTGTCTTAATTTAAGTTTTCTCGCATATGGATCGAACTACCGATCCGCCCACGATCTGCGCTGAAATGCGATTTCGAGCGATCGTCCGCATCATTCCGCATCCTCATCCATCACTAACTACGGCACTAATCCGACATCCGACCTAATCCGACCATTACCTCTTTAAATGAAAAAAAATATAGGTGATGAGGGATGTTTTCATACATTTGAAATTAATTGATTTAAAAGATCAGAATATATAATAAATATTATTTGCATCTTTATCAGGAGTTTATGGGAATAATTGTAAAAATTTTTTTTTTTTGGGGGGGAACCGAAAACCCGATTTCTGTATATAATATATATATATATATATATATATTACATAATATATAAATATATATAAAATATAATATATAATATATATATATACTATATTATATATATATATTTTCATAAATAAATAATAAAAATATATAAAAATATATATAATATTATATATAATATATATATCTATATATATATATTACTATAATATAATATATATATACTATATATATATATAGTATATATATATATATATATGGCCTTCAAGCATATATCCGTCTTTTATATATATATATATAATATATATATATATATATATATACATGGTGTATCATTTAATATTTTAATAAAAAAATTCAGTATGATATTCCTTGCATAAATATAAGATAATATGTGTCAATAAACATTTCACCGAAAACGCCTCGTTTCCAAGATACAAGGTGATGAAACCTATTTAAACATTAAGTTACAATAAACAGTAAACTAAATTTGGAAAGGTAATTAACAAATTCATTCAATTTATTTAATTATAAGAATACATACATTACTGCACAGAAGAAAATATACAACAGAAATAGTACGAAGCAATGGTGCACTAAGGTTATAACAAATGTTGAAAATGAGCACCCCCAGCGGCAATACAGGCCTCTATTCTGCGACGCATTGATTGGCGGACACGTTCAAATATACCGTGTGTGTGTGCCGAATTGTGTCACAAGATGCGATTATGCGAGCCCTTAATTCTTCGGGACTTTCAACTGTTGCTGTATAAACCAAATGTTTCAGGTGACCCCACAAGAAGAAATCCAATGCATTTAGGTCTGGAGACCGCGGAGGCCAAGGTTCTGTACCTCCTCGACCTATCCAACGGCGTGGATATACAGTGTTCAAATAGTTACGAGCAACTAAACTGAAATGAGCTGGAGCGCCGTCGTGCATGAAATACATTTTCGATCTTAATTGTAATGGGACGTCTTCCAGTAGTGTAGGCAAGTCATGTTCAAGAAATTGGCGATAAACGTCTCCAGTAAGCCTCGCTGGTAAAAAGAATGGACCTATCAAATGGTCGCCAACAATTCTGACCCATACATTCAATGAAAACTGGTGTTGATGGCGGCTTTCAACTATTGCATGTGGGTTCTCATCAGCCCATATGTGATTGTTGTGGAAGTTCGATATGGCGTCTCTGGAAAAATTTGCCTCATCGGTGAACAATATTTCTGCTAAATGGTGAGGATTGTCTGCAATTTTCTGTTGCATCCATCGACACAAAGCTACTCTTGCAGGAAAATCTGTTGGTACAAGTGCCTGCACTCGTTGGATGTGATAAGGGTACAGAAGTTGATTTTTCAATACCCTGAAAACTGTCGAATGACTTACATGTAGTGTTGCAGCAATCTTTCTGGTACTTGTTGTAGGACTGTCCTCAAGTTCTTGGAGAACCTGTTCTTCGACATCTGGAGTTGATACTGTGCGAGGTCGCCCGTTTCCATTAGTAAGTTTTTTAAAACTTCCTGTTTCTCTAAGACGTTGATGGAGACGTGCAAACATAGTATGATGCGGGATGACACGATTAGGGTACATTTCTTCATAGAGACGCATGGCTGCTAATGAATTACCGTTCGTACGACCGTAAACAAAATGCATATCGCACATTTCACTATTTGTGTAATTCATTTTGAAAATATGAGCAACACTTGAACACAGAACTTGACGCGACACGGACTAGTATATGTATAAATGAAGCGAGATACGGAACTAGTAAATAACAGGTAGGTAACCTTTTCTACGGTATATTTGTGCTTATTATTAAAGGTTGAGATGTGGCACGGGACGGGCAATGGAATATATCAGATATGTCCCACATAAGTTTCATCACCTTGTATCTTGGAAACGAGGCGTTTTCGGTGAAATGTTTATTGACACATTATCTTATATTTATGCAAGGAATATCATACTGAATTTTTTCGCAATATTAACGATACACCCTATATATATATATATATATGTCATGTCCATCACTAAATATATATTTTTATTTAAATATATATATAAATAATATAAATATATATATATATATATATAAATATATATATATATATATATATATATATATATATATATATATATATATATATATATATTAATATACATATATATATATATATAAATATATATAAATAATATATATCAGTACAGCAGCATTTGCGTGAGTAAATTTTTTCAAGACAAGTTCCAAGTACAAGCCCTCTCTAGACATTAAGTTCAAGTACAAGTACAAGTACAAGTACTCTAAAGAATTTGTTCAAGTACAAGTACAAATACAAGTAAAAGTACAAGTACTTTATGAAAAACTGCTATATATATATATATACACTATATTATATATATAATACATAATATATATATATATATATATATAATATATATATATATATATATATATATATATATATATATATAATATATATATAATTATATCATCATCACATCATCATCAACCTCATCATTCCTCATCATCAATCATCATCAACTCTCCATTCAATCATCATCATACATATCCCATCATCAACATCAAGGCATCAGCAATCAGCATCAAGCATCATCATCAATCATACATGCACCACCCCATCTTCTCTCCCAAGACTGGAGGTAAGGTGGGTAACATGCACCGGAAACAGAAAATAGTAGAAGAATATTATGAAGTAGAAAAGAAAGCCCCAATACCTTCCCGCCCCCTTTATACCAATTAGTGAGAGCTCGTCGCAGTCAGATACATCCACCCTAAGGAGCTTCCACGGAACCGCGGATGGACCCTCATTATGAACATCTCGTCAATGTGGGGTTCATTCCTTGGCCCAGGTGGGCTACAACACCATACCTCCTCACAAAACCCCGCCACTCACTCCGTCTCTGAGCACCTTTCTTCTTGGCCTATGCCAAACTTCGACATTTCTCTCCTCCAGGCTTCCTTTTCTGACTCATTCCACTTTTTTTCTGTCTCCCATCACGGTCGATTCCCAACCACACTCACCACTATGTCTATACATCGTTAACCGACCGACATCATCCATTCTTTCACACATGACCAAATCATCTCAACGTACTTTCATTTATTCTATCATTTACCCCTTCTCCAAACCAAACAACTCTCTAATACATTCATTCCTCATTTTATCATTTCTTTTCACAAATAACAACGCCTCCTATAGATTGTCCATACATGAACACATTTGTAA
>JABUQX010067189.1:12500-30000 GCA_015478945.1 Trachelipus rathkii | reverse complement strand
TATTATATATTACTTAATAATATATATATATCTATATATAATATATAACTTATAATAACTATATATATAATATATACGGTATATATATAACTATATATATACATATATATATATTTATACTATACTTATATATATATATAATATATATATACTAATATTATATATATATTATATAATATAATATATATATCTATAATATATATATATATATATATATATGTATACCTATATATATAATATAATATATATATATATATATACTATATTATATATATATAATATATACTACTATATTATATATATATATAAATATATTATATATATATATATATATAATTATATATATAATGTATATATATATAATATATATATATATTATATATATATTAATATATATATAATATATATATAATATATACAGTATTTATATATATATATATAAATATATATATATATAATATATATATATATATATATATATATAATATATACTATTAGGGATGAACCCGATATCTAAAAATATCGAATAAATCCGATTATATCGATATTTAAAAAACTATCATCTCGCTTCGATATTAAAATCGCCAGAAAAATAATCGATATTCGATATATCGATATTCTCGATATTTTATAATCCAATTATAATTTGATATATTATAATTCCAATATATATATAATATATATAAACTATATATATATATATATATATATAACTATATACTATATAAATATATATATAATATATTATAATATATATAATATATATATATAAATATATATATTAATATATATATATAAATATATATCCTCCAGATTGGGCGAGCGCACATAGTTAAAAAACCACGATAGCTACACTAAAATTGAATACATTTTTGGAATCAGGGGCAAAATTTCAGTTTATGAAAAGTACAAAAAAATTAAAACTAAAATAAACTAAAAATAAAATAAATAACAAAGTTTTTTAGGGATGTACGATGTTTTTATTTTACAACGGCAGAAAGAAATGATGTTAACAGATTTATTTACGTTCTTAAACAATGAGCAGTTTTGTTAGGTATTTCACAGTATTACGGTTTAATACTAACCTAACTATATATATATAATAATATAACTATATTAATATATATATATATATTATATATATAACTATATATATATATTATATATATATATATATATATATATATTTATATATATATATATATATATATATATAACTATATATATCTATATATATATCCGATCTCCCGTTACGTGTGGCCGTTAAGTAACTTTGTCTATATATATATATATATATAATATAATATATCATAAATCTAACATATTAAACCTGATATGAATGCAAAGAAAAACAACGGACAATACATATAAATCATAAATACGTAATTATATATATATATTATATATATTATATATATTTATATATATATATATATATATATAGATTTTATTCTATTAATTTACTTATACATAATCAACATTTAACTGAATGGTTGCAAGGTTTGGTGTTGGTGAGTGATAATACTAAAAAATATCACCACCATTCACGAAAAACAAATATAGAGCTAGAAGGGGGCTTTTCAGGCCTTGCCACCAGGAAAGAAAATTTTGATAATATTAGCTTCATATGAAATCGACCGCTTATGAGTAATGCAGCTTTCACCTCCTGCAATTTAATATTTCATTTCTTCTTTATTATTTCATTGTTTCTATTTAATTTTTAAAATTATCAAAGACATGAAAATTAAAATTTGCAATTTCTATGTTCGAAGACTTTTACTGTTGGTGAAATTATTTAATGTAAAAATGGAATTTTGATTTCAAAATTCAGAAAATTATTAAAATATATTTTTTTTTCTTTTTTAGATAGTTATCGTTGAAATTTTAACCAAAAAGAATTTCTCTTTCTATTTAAAAAAATTTTTATTATTTTTTCACTTCTAGAATAGACTTCAGATGTTCTTTTCAAAAAAAATTTCAGGCTTCTCCCTTCTTCTTTCCAATCTCTCTTCCTTCTGGCCTTACTGTTTTTTGCTTCCCTTCTGGTTCCACTGCGACCACATTCGACGACGGTCGAATCATATATATATAATATATATATTATATTATATATCTATTATATATATATATATATATATATATATATATACTATTATTATATATATATATATATATTATATATATATATATAAAGAGAAGAGAGAGAGAGAGAGAACGAGAGAGAGAGAAGAGAGAGAGAGAGAGAGAGGAGAGCAGAGACGAGAGAGAGTAGAGAGAGAGAGAGAGGCTTTATTTATAAATATGAAGCAGACGTATGTAAAGAAGAAAAAGTGGTAGAAATGGAAAAAGGATCTTAACTCTTCCAGGTCTTTCAACTTTCAAGTTTCCAACTCCAAGAGGTGAAGACCGAAGTTTGTGCTAGAAAGCGGTTGATGTTGTCTTGAGGAAGACTGGGGGACGGAGGTGTTTTTGGGAACTTTTTGTGGACGAGGTGAATAGATTAATAAGAAAATCGGCGTTCACTAAGAAAATTAAACAATAATCATAAAAATCACTTTTTCTTGTTATGAATGAAAAATAACTAATAAGTATTAATGAAGCTAGGAATCTTAAAAATGATTTCTATTTAAGTACAAAATAAATTGGTTTAAGACAACAAAATTAATTTTAATTGAATGGTAGACAACTGATACCTGGACGACTCTGGAATTCTGGATCTTAAGAAAATCTATTTAATTTTAATATAAAGAATAATATTTAAGAAGTTCGAACTGAGATGCCAGACGACTTATCATAAGAAAAGACTTAGTGATGTTACAACCCCCAAAATACTACTTTTAGTAATGGCTATTAAAATCCGTTAATAAATTAGTTATTACATACTTTAAGCAAAACAATCGTAATCGCCAGTAGATGATTAAACTAGTCGGTACTTGGTATGTTAACTGTAAACCACTGCACAGGCAGTCCTGTTCGTTCACACTGACACTGAACACACTCCAAAACGAGCTACACGTAAATCAGGATCACACGGCTGGTCTCCGAAAGTGGACTGAAAGTCTTGCCACTGAATAACTGAATATTGATTAGTGAATACTCAAAGACAATTTGACTATGTGGTATGTGTGGCCAGCTCGATCCCCCTCTCTCCTATTTATGGTTTCCAGAAAGAAACCGAAAAATCTAAACAACCCAATTTTTTCGGTTTTATTTATACACGACATATGGGGACGGACGAAGAACGAAAATATGGGGAAAAAGAAGAGTTTCATAAACTTCAGGGTGTCGGGAAGGGGAAATAAGATATAATTATTTTTTTCCGGCCTTATAAAAAAATTTTTTTTGAAAAGAAATATCGGATTTCGATATCAAGAAAAAATATCGAAATATCGATATATCGCCTAGAAAAAATCGCCCAAAAATATCGATATATCGGGCGTAAAAAAATATCGATATTTCGATATAATCGATATTTTTTGGCCATACCCTAATATATAATATAATATATATATATATCATAGTATATATATATATATATATATATTAATATATATATTTATATTATATATATATATAATATATATATTATATATATATATATATATATATATATATATTATATATATATAATATATAATATATATAAATTATATATATAATATATATAATATTAGTATATACCTATATATTTTAAAGTGGCGGCTTATTTACGGTAAGAGCAGAGTGCGCAAGCCTAACTTGTCTTAGGAAACAAAAAAATATTAAAAAGTCAGCATATCAAACTGGTGAATCCTTTCTATCTCACTGATTTATGGTCCTCTGCCCTTAAGGATCATGGTGAAGTCTTGTGTGGTAGCGCTTGACATATCTAAAGCTTTTGACAGGGTAATGGCATGCGTCGCTACTCTCTTAAGACTACTTCCTTTGGATTTCCTCTTCGCTTTGCTTACTCTTGTCTAAGTTTTCTTCAGATCGTTCCATTTCAAGCTCCTTTGTCTGAGGAGCAACCTCTTCTCCTTTCTTCTTATTAATTGTGGTGGTCTCAAGGTTCTGTTTTATCTCCACTTTATTCCTTCTTTCATCAACGATCTTCTTAGCGGCACTTCTAACTCTGTCACTCTTATGGCCGGATGACTCAACTATCCATTCTTTTCCACTCATTTTAAATTTTCGTGCTTCCCTCGTTTTATATCTAGAGTTGCCCTTCGTCCTACAGCTTTCTGATTCAATCTTCCGATTTGGTCGGAATTTCTCAGTGGGGTAAC
Organism: Trachelipus rathkii; assembly: GCA_015478945.1. NCBI lineage: Eukaryota > Metazoa > Arthropoda > Malacostraca > Isopoda > Trachelipodidae > Trachelipus > Trachelipus rathkii. Next base: position 25,735 of record JABUQX010067189.1, on the reverse strand, counting down.
CGTAATCCTGTGTGAAATTCCACTCTTTGAAAACTCAACTTCTTCATATTCCCTCTCTAAAATACCTCCCACTTTCCTATTCCCTTTGACGGCTCTAAATGTCTTACCCGTAAAGCAACATAAACATATCTAGGACTAAAACATAAATAGTGAATTGTCTTGGCGACCACACATCACATCGGTTGCTAAAAATGGCCTCAAAAAAGCTGGAATTCTGTTCAGAATTGGGTGAATTTTTTTCTTCTGCTCAGAAACTCAAGTTATATAAAGGTCTTATTCGTTCCTGTATGGAATACTGTTCCCACATTTGGGGGGTTCCGGTTCAAGCCCTCCTTTTGGATAGCAGTGAGCCTAAGGCTAAGAGGCTATACAACTAGTCCGCATCTTTCTGACTCCCTTGACTCTTTTCTCTGCGTCGTGACGTCGGTGCCCTATCTCTTTTCTTATAGATATAACAACGGCAGGTGCTCGAGAGAATTGACGTCTCGCATTCCTCCACCACTGCGTCGCCCTCGCAATACAAGAGGTGCCTTGTTCTCCCATGAAATATTGTTTGAATATTGGAGACTCAAGGATCACTCGTTGTGGTATCACATCCTTCTTTCCAGCCACATCTGTTTTTGTGGAACTCCTTGCCTTCTTTTATTTTCCCCGCTATATTCAATCTCTTCCTCTATTTAAATCCCGCGTCTGCGCCAACCTGAGGGAATTGCGACGTTAGCTAAGGGACAGGGTGGGTTTACTTTCCATTTATTTTAATGTTTTTCCTTTATTTAATTTTTAATAATATTTATTTATTTTCAATTTTTTTTTGCGCCCCTCCTTTTGAAAGGCATTGTCCGTGAAACGTGGTGGTATCATGTAAAAAAAAAAAAAAAAAAAAAAAAAAAAAAAAAAAAAAAATATATTATTATATATATATATATATATATATATAATATATATATATATATATATATATATATATATATATATATATAATATATATATATATATTATATATTATAGAATATAAATAAATATAATAAATAATTATTAATAAAATCTATCGCACCCGCCAGTAAGGACTTTGGTCTGTCATGGACGCCTTACGAGAAAGGTAACTTGGGAAAACAAGGGCCTAACGGCTAAGTCCGCTGGCTGGCCAGGCCTATCGCGGACAAACGCGCCGCGATTAATTCCCATTTGTAGCAAAGCACAACCACAAATGTACTCATTAACGTCTGAGTGGGAACGAAGCTAGAGTTAAATAAAGAGAATAGATCACATTTCTCTCGCTACCAACCCAGCTCGACTGGGCCCCTCGCTTAAAGCTAAAGCGAGTGCTCCTATCACTGGCTAGGAGCGCTCTTATATATAAATTTATATATCTATATATATATATAATATATATATATATATATATATATGATATCTAATATATATATAATATAACATATTATATATATATATATATATAAGTATCTATTATTATAATATATATATATCTATATATTATATATATTTATATATTATATTATGATTTCGTTCGAAGGCTCTTCCGTTAAAGCTTGCCGACGTAAATTTACAGCTCGAATTCCCTTTAATTTAAATATAAGCGGTCAGTGGCAACTTTACATCTCTGAGTCAAGAAAAAATAATTCCTTTTCTCAAAGGCTAGGCAATCTCTTTAATGCCGACAGTTTCTAGTAGCACGTCATTAAAAAAAATCCCAAAAGAAAGAAAAATTGATCTTCTTTATAAATAAATAAGGTAGCAAAAATGGAAATTTTCATTTATATATATTATAATATATAATATTAATATATATTATATATATACTAATATAATATATACATATATATTATATATAATATATATATATAATATAGGGCCCTATATATATATATATATATATATAACCTAATTATAACTAATATATTATATATATATTATATAATATATATGTTATATACTATATATATTATATATATATATATATATATAATAAATACTATATATAATATACGTAATATATATATGATTTGCCTACTCAAGAATTTTGACCACGAGCCACCACTGATATATATTATATATATAATATAATAATATATATATATATAATATATATTATATATATATAATATATATATATATATATATAATATATATATTATATATATAATATATACGATATATATATACTAATAATAATATATATATAATATATATATATATCTCTATAATCCAGCTGGTGGGAAAAGGCCAAAACCTATCAAATTACACTGAGTTTGTAAGGAAATTTCCCCCAAGTTAGTAGGCAATTTAAGACCGTCATACGCGGCTTTTTAGAAAGGAGCGTCGAATGTAGCTGAGAACAAAAGAGATAAATAGAGTGTGTTCAAAATTTTGAAGATATAAAGAGTAGCATGTATAGATTAAAGCAAAGCATCAGAGCTTGGAAATTGAGAAGGATCAGAACTGTGTAAGAAAGGAGGCCTGTCGCACGAAGTTTTCTTTCTCAAGGGAGGAGATAAATGATTTTATTTTCTAAATAAAAGGATTCGCATTACCCTCACTTGGGCTAGCCCTATTCTTGGAGGGGGAAACTTCCTCTAGTAAATTTTCCTACCTAGAGATAGACTGGGCTCGAAACCCGGTGCTTTGGCATGCGAACCACTGTCGCTCCTCACGATTTAGCCAAATGAGGTGTTATGCGACTGGAGAGTTCAACAAAAGCAAATTGTCCACTTTGTAAATAGCTCTTTTAGATAAAGAGAGTGGAACGCAACATATCGACGAAGAGATAGTAGAGAGAGAGAGAGAGAGAGAGAGAGAGAGAGAGAGAGAGAGAGAGAGAGAGAGAGAGAGAGAGAGAGAAAGTTGATAGAAGAAAAACCATAAACCCACCGTTTCTGAAGGTGAGATATTGTAAAGTTAACATCACCTTTGGATGCTGTGATGCAATCCTCCTTAACCAGGAGCGACACTTACCACCCCCTGTAAAGAACAAGTAACTGGAGAAACGTGAACATATTCTGAAGGCGCCTCAAAGAAAAAATATAACCTCTTAAAGGCTTGTTTAGAAGAGAAGTTATAATGTGATCCTTCCATTTAAAATCACGAGAAGTAGACACATCAAAAATATTAAGTACAAACGAAGGGTTGGGTTGTGTGCTATCGAAGAAGATGTTGTGGTGGTTGTGTGAAAGGTTTTGAGGTATTCAGTACAACCTTGTTCTCGATGCTCAATTAGATATTGGAACAAAATCAGAGTTAGTTCCTCCAAGCTGTACTTCTTAGGCTTACTTAAATTACTGTGGGAGGGGAGGGGGGCGTCTTTTTTCAAAATAAAAAGCAGTAATAATTAGTTATTCTGAGGTATATTGGTATAATGTACCTGATAAATGTCAAGCATATATATAAATATAAGTAGGTAATAATAATGAAAGATATAATATAAGTATAATTAAACTAGTAATGTATATAGATCAGATATAGGTCATTAATAAAATACTATAGAAAGAGTTATGCCTTTGTGAAAATTGGTAGATACTAATAGATAACCTTAGTTAAGGTAAACACCTAACTACTATATTTTAATTTTATAATACATTTTAAAATAGTACAACCTCCAATGCAGTTTGTTTTCCATATCATAAAGATAGCCTTCAAATTTAAGCATCTAATGCTAGTCTAATAAGACAGGATAACACCGTGGTATATATAAGGAATGATCTGATAGAGGATGATGTACACATAATGAGTAAAGGTATCATATATAATTTGGCACCTATCATAAGTACTTATAATAAATATATGATGACTTATAATACATCTATTATTCTTAGAATGAGCTTCTATACATTATAATATGTTCTATAAAGTTGTCCCACTAACCTAGTAGAAGCCGAAATAGCACAGATTTAGATATGTTATTATAAATTTTATTATAATATCTATAATTATAAATAATATATTTATATATGTAATATATGAATTATATTAATATATATTATTAATAATAATTATAATATTATATATTAATATATTAATAATAATATTAATATTAATATATATATTAATAAATTAATATATATATATATTAATATATAATATATATATATAATATTATAACACATATTTTCTAAAATATATTATATACATACCTCGATATATATATATATATAATTAATATTATAATAATAATATTAATGATTATATATTATGTATATACATTATAATATAAATATATCATATATTATATTTATATACAAAATATATTAATCTATATATATATATTAATATAATTATAATATATATATAATAATTATATATATATTAATATATATAATATATATATATTAAGTAATTATATAAATATAATATATATATACTCTCCTTACTGTTTATTACCAATTATAATTAGTATATAGGTATATACACGAATACAATGTATCTTCCTAGAAAAAACATACATGTATATAAAAACAATGAAATGGATAGAAACCATACATACGTGAACTGGAGATTCAATAATAATATGAATTTAACAGCTTCTTATACTTACCGTGAGCAGATTATTTTTTAGCTGGTAGATGTGGGATGATAAATCCATAATAAAGGTTAAGGAAACATTTTTAAACATTAAGGTAAAAAATAATTGAAGTAGACCTAGGTGTACCTAGGGAATATTACAATTCTTCTTTAATTTTTATTCACTTACCTTTCTATCAAGGGTCTTTCAATCTCATTGATATAGTTACTTTTGAGCTTGTTTAAAGGAAAAAATTGATCAGTAATATTATGTTGACTTACAAATCTGTATTTTTATGTTTTTAAATAAAGGTGTTTTACCGGTGTATGACTGTAAACAGGCATATGGGCATGGAATATAAGGCCGCTTATAATAGAATAATATTATATATATAATATATATATTAGTGAATATAGTGTATATTACTTAAAACCTCGTTATACGATTTATGCACATACATCTTTTTGTGTACATATTAAGGCGTTTATGATTATATCCTTAATATCTATTAGTTTAACGTTATATTTTGTACGTAACTGTTCAAGGGTATAATATTTATATAATTGTAAATAATATTACAAGAGACTATATATATAATATGGTTAACCGCGGGTTTCATAAATATTATTCTTATAGTGTATTGAATATAAAATAATATACTTAGTATAACAAGTCTGAGCCGATCAATGAGTAACATTAATACTTTACTTATATATAATTTATATATTATAAATATATAAATGAGCTTAATAATATATATATATATGAGTAGGATGCTCACATCTACTTATAATCGAAGTTGAATATAATACTAAATTAGCTATATTTATTTTTAAATAGTACGTGATACATAACAATAGAGCTTATATATTATTATCTAAAGATATTCACGAATGTAACTGATTCTACTATACTCATATATAGAGTAGATAAATATATATAAATAGTAATACAAGTTGTATTACAACACTTAAGAATGCTAAAAGTAATTATAGCTCAAATCTTATATATATACCATTATATATAATATATATACATATATATATAAATATATATATAATATATATAATATATATATATATACTATATATATATATTATATATATATATATCATATATTATAATATCAAAATATATATATATATAATATATATAATATAGTATAATATATATCATATAATATATATATATATATATAGTATATAATATAATATATAGTAATATATATATATAACTTAATATATAATATACTAGGGTGAATTTTCAAAATCCTCTTGCGACCAAACTCGCGAGGGGCTGATAGAACGCAAAACATAGGAACATTCGATACAAAAGCCTTTTACACCAAATGCTCATAGCTAGACAAAAAAAGATGAGGCTGATTAGTCTATACCATAAAGTGGTTGGAAGACAAAAATCTCTTTGCAATGATATGTTGACACATAAATGTAAACTGAGGGCATTGGGAAAGTTTAATGAGATAGATATAGTTTTAGAATGGCGGATGGCTACTTCCCGATTTACGAAGGGAGATAATGAGGGACACGGAACCTGGAGTTACCAAGTATCAGTGAATTTCGCTGATTTTGTTAATGGAATAGAAACTGTAGTTACCTTAGACGTTGGATAATTAGAGAGAAAGAAATAAGCGAGTTCATAGAGTTATGGGTTTGTGAACCGTATAGCCAGTTTGCATGTCTGGACATATGCCTTGAATATATTTTAAAATTTATAGGGGTCAGAGTACTATCAATAACTTGTAGATTTAGATCGGACCGACTAGAGAGACTACCTTGTGTCTTTGTTGAAAAGGAGCAAGTAAGACGGAACATCAAGATATTGAGAATAATTCTCGAATAAACTTTTGGGTTAGATCTAATTCCTTAAGATTCCTAATCTAACTTGATCATATAAAGGGACATCTGAAGAGAGAGGCTATTGTATAAGGACCCCACCACTGCAGGTTCCTCAGGTCTTAAGAATTAGACTTCAGGAGAAATATATAAAGTAAGCTATTTGAATAAGACAACGAGCGACGGACCCAACCGAGGGGAATCATTATAGAGCAAGATAATCGTTGAGGCACGTTACTACCTGAATAATGAGCACCTGAATTTTAAATCTGTGCCTTCAAGACCATTGTTCGAGAATGGGATTCCTTAGTCTAATACGGACCATAGTAGCATTACTAGCAGACCTAATTCAAAATAAAATTTTATCTTCTCCCTAAGCGTATACACCGTAATTTTGGGAAAGCACAGGGCAATCGGTTTCATTGAACCCACCAAGAATGCGACACGAAGTCGGAACCATCTCAAATTTAGGTGAGAAAACATGCTTAATATTTTAATATCTTATATCGAGTTGAAAGTTATTTATTTGCGGAGCGCGGACGCAGGTTTTTAGAGTTGAGAAGAATGTGTGTTACTCATGTAGGTACCATAATATAATTAGATTAAATATAAATGTGATATCGGGGTTGCCCAAATTTGTCTGTAATGTTAATAAGGATATAGTATGGCTGTTAGCAATCCCGTGTATGAGATTCAGATGTGTGTGTGTATGTTTACGCAAGATTACGGAGAGGCATTGGCTTTAGCTATAACTGAGTGCTGGGGATAAAGAAGTTTAAAGACCAAAACCTTGTGCATTTATCGAGTTGGAGCATACAGGGTGAGAAACTACGATCTGTTCAATTGCATAATTTTTAATGAAACAAAATGATCAAGTCAGTTATGTTTATAAGATAAACCCATTAGGGTTGCAAAGAGAAAACCTGTTTGGCGTTGGAATAGAGAGATAAGAGAGAAATTTAATGAAAAGCGTAGAGGTTTTAAAATATTCAAGATTAGTAAAGGGGAAGATGATTTATAAAATTATAGGAAAAATAGAAACGAACTTAACCAGTCAATAAGAAAAGGCAAAGAGAGAGGCAGAAATTAATTTACCAAGGAATAGTAATAAGGAAATCTGAAGAATAGAAGTTTTTAGCTTTTATTAAATTTAAAGTAAAGAATAGGACAATTGGGTCCAATTAAAATTGATCAAAATTTAGTTAGAGTTCAGATAAGGAGTTGAGTCAACATTTTCAATGCTTATTTTGCTTCAGTGTTTACTGAGAAGATTAGATAATAGTTTGGAGACTAATAGTTCTTGTATGCATGTAACAAATAGACTTACAGAATTTTGGAATCGAACGTAAAAGATTTTAAACGTTTATTAGACCATAATTCATCCAGGGAAAGCTGCAGGGCCGATGGGATATATGGTTTAGGAAATTCTTGAAACGAGGGTAGTTATCAGGTCGTCATTGTGGACATGAACATTCGGAGCACATGTATTTAATGGATACTTTGAAGCGAGGATCTATTTCGTGCAGCCGAATTTAAGTTTTGGCAGATACAAGAGATCATTGCAGAGCGGAACTCATGGGGACGATGCCTTGGAAAACAGCATATTTGCACCTTAACGTGAATGTAACGCGCCGATCTCAGCACTCCACTCAATACCTTAAGATTTAGTTAATGATATACGTTGGCAGCGTAAGGAGAAAATGATAAGAGAATGATATAATTATTAAGTTCAGACCAGGTACTTTAGTCAACATCTTCCAAGACAGACCAGACTCTAGCTCCGTGCCGATTTCTACCTCTTCCCTAAGTTGAAAATGAAGCCTATACAGTCAAGCGGTTGTGCCAAAGGTTCATTGCAATTTTAAGGAGTTAACCGTTATCTGAAATGAGAATCAACCAAATATAGAGAGAGAAAATAAATTATCAGAAGATGTTAAACAAACGGATATTGGCGTATGTGAGAACTCCCTACAAGACCACACCCGCCGTTTCATTCAGAAAAATGAAGGTACTTCCTTGTAGGTCTGCTCAATTGACAGAAACACAGACTACCGTATATAGTTTAATATTTCAGGAATTTTTAGGATAACCGGAGCACATACATACTGCACTGGCGCAGTGAGGCGCGGAGGAGATCCAGTTGATATTGTATATTAGACTTTAGTAAAGCTTTGATAAGCGTTCCCCACATAAGTGCCTTGGATGCTAGAAAAAGTATGGAGTCGCTCACAAGGGAGATTGTGGGGTAATTTCAGGTGATGACAGTTTTGAAGGGAGTACGGTATAATTTCGTATGTTTAAAAAAGAAGAATTAAAATGCGAACGGATAAGTAGAAAACAGTTCTGTAGAGTACAACACTAAAATATAGGAGTTAAATAAAATCATTCATGCTGAGCAAAATAACGTGATCAAAGGTGGTTGATGCCTCACAAGGGCGTTCAAACGTTTACTGTCTGTTGGCGTGCGCACTACTTGTGTCACCTACATTAAAAGATATAAAATGATTTAGACCAGGGACTTAAATGCCAATGAGATTTCTAAGTGTTATGCAGATTAGATACTAATATAGTAGTGCCATCACTCAGGTAGGAATTAGTGTAAGGAATGCTATTATAAAGAATTTACAAAATAAATAAAAATGATTCCGAGATATAAACTTCTTGTAGGTGGTGACACTAATAATGTTATTATATCACAAATATGAATTATTTAAAGAGTAAATGGTATTATATGAACATTTTGTTCAAAATCATCTTTTCAACTAAAGGAGATTATCTACTAAGAGTTTGTGGTCAAATAGAGTTTTATCACATACGTGGATAATTGATGATGGGGAGTGGCTTTGTGAGTCTTGATGGACTTCTATAATGTGATATAAAAAGATTTGGTAAGGTATTATTCTATGATTCTATAAAAGCAAATAAGTATGAATATTAGCTAATATTCAATGTTTGTGAAAGCTATGAAAATATTTATATAAAAGAATAATAAATAGTATGTAAATATTAGCTATATTATAAATAAATGCTTGGGTACATTATAAATTAAAATATTACGTATCCTACAATGTATGTTTATACAATGAAGTACATAGGATATAAGTTAAATTAAATGACTAAACTGTATATAATAGCATATGTAGTGCACAGGTAATATAGAGATGTTATGTCACCAAGTTATTGGCCTACCCTTTATATTTAAAGAAAAGACAACTTATAGATATGCTTAGAGAGAGAGTGGCAACCGTAGAGCAATCAAGTAGTATTTAATTGTATATTTCTATAGTGTGTGAAATTATGTAGCGTAAGAATGCTATAAGTGGAGAGCAAAGAAGGGGCATCTGGAAGCGATGTAGGAATATGTTTTCCTGATAGAAAGGCGATTTCTCAGTAGCGGACATGATAAAGTCATACAAAAATATTTTGACCGGTCTATTGAATGAAATAATTTAGAGTGGTGACCCAAATATAATATTATATTATAACTGATAGTAAGAGCTATATGATAGGGAGGCAGAGATTGATACCACTTAAGGGTGTGTGCATAAGAAAACAGAAGAATATATAAAGAACTCAAAGTGTCATGGCCATCTTGAATCTATAAGAAAGTCAATGCATGTTCTAGAGGAGTAGAAAATTTAGGTTGTAAAGATTGGAAGAAGATCGACCAGAGGGAGAGAGTTGATGAGGTGAGTGGGAAACCTCAATTCAAATTTAAGAAGGAGCGGAGTGGATAGGAGCACGGTATGGGAATATGAAATAAGGGGCTTCGAGCGGTCTATCAGCTATGATGAGATATGATATATGAACTGAAGCCATGAGGATATGAGCGGGATGTGCGAGTCTTATCAAGCTGCTGAGAGAGAGCGTGTGAAATGCAGAGATGCGGGTGGCATACTAAGCGGACTGAGTTAGATGGCCATGGTGTAACAAGAGCTGGTAGTTAGTTAGGATGCCGAGGGTGGTGTAGGGAGGTTTGAGACGGGGAATATCATAATATTGTAAATAGGTTTCAAAATTAAAGTATTACTTGCACTTAATGCCAAATTGTGAACATTTACTTTAAGTTAGTGCAGAGTCAGAGTAGTCGTGGTGACAAGCCGCGAGGGCTTGTGGAATTTGCTTGCAGGTATGTGAAAAGCAATGATTCATTGGTAAGTGGGTGGAACTGGACAGTTCTCGATAGGCCCATGTGGCTTTACTTTGCTGGGCGTATGAGTTGCACTAAAGATTGGTATCACCTAGACTTCGTTGTCTCGACACATATTTTAATTTGTATGGGTTAAAATAGAGCTAATTGTCCTATGGAGTCGGTCTCCGTGTCCAATCTTAGCCGGTATAAACTAAGAGGGAATTAAAAGTAAGGTAAACCACGTGATGTTGTTATTGACGGCGTCGTAATAACTTCGATGTTAATGGGTTCTGGCAGTGGGTCGAGCGGGCGGTCAGCGTCATTCGTGTTGTCTGAACTCCGTTTCGTCTGAGAGAGCTCATGGATTAGATTCAAAGACCCGGCAGTCCCGATGATGGCGGGAGAGGTGGGGGTGGGTGGAAAGCGAGGCATGGAAGCGTAGGAGGATGTGTTGATAGACATAGGCGTGAGGAGCTGTCTGTTTTGTAGACGCGAGGGTGTAGTGTAAAGAGCAAACAATGGAGTAATGGCTTGTGTATGAGAATCATGGTATTGGGGGTGAGAATAATAATGTGAACAGGAAGGGTGTTCAAAAGTTTTGTCATTACCCGTATGTGACTAGATATATACATTTACGGTTATACACAGTCGCAACTTAGTTATAGCCATGCTCTAGTCTGGATCTCTAAGGTACTACGAAATATATCACGCTGGGCACGGGGAGCTGTATTTGATTAGCAAACGCATAGTGAGGGAGATGTATGCGGTCGTGTAATATCAGTTCCTCTCTTGTGTTAGTTATGACTTAGGGTATTTAGAGGTACACAATCAACTCTTCACGATCCCCTACATAGAAGAAATATAATTCGATTAGAAGTGACACAGAGTGACATACGGATTAGAGTCAGCTGATGATCTTTGCAGGCCCCCCCAAACAGTAGTCCCCCCTCTCTCACCTATCCACTATTGTTTACATGAGTGTTAGACTTCTGTTCAGTAAGCGCCCTACGTTAATCATGGTGGTACCATTGAAGTATATAATATATATAATATAATATATAAGTGACGCTGGAGGCTGACCATATCATTAGTTTTTGTAGTAGAAATACCTACAATGTATCTGCTGCGTGTATATAGCTCCTGACTAATAAGTAATAAGGTATGTTCAGTTCCAATGTGATGAGCTAGCGTAGGATAAACGTATTAGTTCTATGGTAATTATGTATGCAAGGTACGTGACTAAATAGGTTTCCAATATTCACAAACGGATGTGTATGGGAATGATGGGGAATCAAGGTCCCAGCAAGGAATATTAATCCGCCATAAGAGAAGTCTCACACCCTAGAGATGTTTATTACTGGATATAAAGTATTTTAACGCTACTATTGAGTAGAACTTCATGCTATAATGAAAATACATATGCGTGCGTGAATAGTTACTACGTCACTCCATATATGCAGAGAGTCACCGTTATTGATTCTGCTGTTGAAAAGAATATCACATATATATCGTGTGAAGCTAACGTCCTCATATTCCGGTAAACCTAAAATGAACATGTGCAGGAAATATGCCTAAGATTATATTCGATGGCTTCCGTATTATACAGAGAAACACACTCAGGGCAAATATCGCACGTCGACGTATAGTATATAGGTATATATAGTGTAGCGATATGTCAGATTTGGTACCCAATCCATGTGACTTTATCTGAGTGTATTATATATATAATATAAGGGGTATGCATGGATACGGCTTTGACTCTTGTCAAAGACCTCGAAACCAACAGACGTAACATGTATTTGAATACCCAAGTCGCAATAATCGTGATAGGCAGATGGCAACGATAATGTGCATTAAGTCGTACGGGTCTAGGTTTAGCGTACTACTTCTACAATGCACCTTCATTTCTTTCACACGTTCATACAGGTAATGATTTACCTCATTATTACTTCGAGTTCTATCCACTACAATATATAGTCAACGAAGGGATCCCTATTATATGATCATCGAAGGCGCTATTGGATGTAGACAGGAAAATCAGAACTATATGTATATATGTTGTATGGTGATATATATATGAGTATGTTACTCTGTGGAAACCTATAGTTCTCACGTTAATCAATGAGGTTTGACCTTATTCTTTGGATTCCGTGTTCAGCCCTCACTACGCTAAACTACAATTATATGTTGGTGATGTAGTTCACGCAAATTGTTGTAGCAAATGCATCTCATTAATTTCCGTAACAATTCGATTGACCTAACCAACTGTATTAACGAAATTCTAACGCTAATGTAAATATGATACGGCTAAATATGGATAAAAGGTTATATGTCCGTGTTATTTCCGTACTATAAGACGTTATAGTGATACAGATGGATTGTACTGTACGCAAACCGCTATTTGCACTTAACGATGATTAAAATTGTAAGTAATCAATTAGAAATAGTAACATACCGCCTTGCGAAAGGGGCGTTTTTTATATCTATTTCCCTAATCTCCTGTTAACCTTCAAATTCGTGTTATTATTCGTTAACTATTGGGCGAACACGAAAGCTTCATAACAACATAGGTTTAATTAACTAAATTAAATATGTATTATTCTATATCTAGGGTTTATTATGCTAGTCTATATATTCAGTATGCACCTTCACTAATGATTTAAAATGTATTCGGTGACACCAAGAATAGTTTTTATGGGTAAATCACTACACTATATATATATTTGAATATTTA
>JABUQX010067189.1:0-7500 GCA_015478945.1 Trachelipus rathkii | reverse complement strand
GCAGAACGAAGCCGAGCCCAAGGAGAGAATAGCTCACCTTTCACCCGACCAGTTGTGAACCTGGGACCCTCGGCTTTGTTTGGCGATTGCTCCTACCATGACCTATCGGGCTCTTTTTGGTTAAATAAAAATGAATACAATATATAATATATATATATATATAGTATATATATATATATATATATATATATATTAATATATAATATATTAATAATATATATATATTAATTATATTAATATAATATATATTATTATATATATTAATATATTTTATATAATATATATATAATATTATATATAATATTTGAGATAGATTATGTATGTATATATGTGTGTATGTGTTATGTATGTGTTTATAGATATTAATGAAAATAATTAGTTTAATATATAAAATGTTCTTACGTTCTAAACTTTTTTCGAGAATATCTTTAAATTGCGCAAAATAAATTATATTTATTATTTTTTCTAAATTTTGAATAAAAAGGGAAAATGACTTGAATTTACCTAACATATGAAATGATAATACTGTACCCATAAAAACAACAAGTAAAGTGGTATTGCTTGGAATCATTATAGTGAAAATGACTCTGGAGGTAGATAATAGATGGAATTTATGATAGTGACAAGTTTTTTTCATAACCCTTCTAAGTGGAACGATATAATAATTGACCTTCAATACTCCTATATAGTTATTATATTATGTAATATTAATATATATATATTATATAAATATAATATATATATATATGATTATATATATTAAACACAACATCACTTAATATTACACATTACTATATCTCACATATCTTAGTTATACGTTTGTTATATACAAAATAATTATATGACATCTTTGTAAAGAAGCTTTAACATATAATATTGTTACTCATATTGCTGCTGAATTTTTTTCATCTTGCTCAGATACTCCCAGTTATATAAAGGTCTTTATTCGCCCCTGTATGGAATTATTGTTACTCTAACATTATGGTGAGTTGAGGATCGGTTCCACTACCTGGCTTATTGAATATTAAGAATTGAAAGCTAAGGTATACTATCAATGAGGCGGGTATCCAGACAATCTTTTTTATTCGGGAAGGACCAGACAAAAAATATGTTTCCTCTACACTAATTTACTTCATGACTTCCCTTAGACCTTCATTATGCTTACTTTGTGAGCGTCGTGACGTAGGTGGCCCTATCTCTTTTATCTAATGGTATTTGACATACGGTACAGGTTGCTTCGCGAGAAATATTTTAGACCTCTCGGTACATTTCCTTCCAACCACTGTCATATCGTCAGTACCCCTACTCCTCATCGTAACACAAGATATATAGGTTGCCTTGTTCTTCTATATTCGATGTAAAATTGTTATATATATATAGTTATTATATATATATATTATATATATATATATTATTATATATGATGTATATAATTAATATTTGGGAGACTCAAGATCACTTCGTTGATTATATATATATATTAAAGTGGGAAGGGACCAAATATTAAATTTCTAAGAAAAATGGGAGTAATTTATAGTAAGATTTACTAACAACTTCCCTCTTCCCTTAAATTCTTTGTCTCAAACTTCTCATATCCGACTCTTTTTGCTGATTGGGAGAGACTCACTGATGGGAAAGCCTTATACTTCATGATTTTGAATTTTTAATATCTTAAGTTTCTCTGCCTCCGTGCGCATTATTTCGATATGACAATTGATGTAGAGAGTGGCAGGGTCTTCCCTCTATTTCCAGTTAAGATACTTTACATCTCTTCCCCGCGTGCATTTAGTATTTCTCAAGATCAGGGTTTTGGCAGAACTCCCATACATCGTTCGAAAAGCTGCTTTTTAGACTGAAGGAATATGCGAGCTGAGCTACAGGTGGTAATAATCTAGCCAGGTTCAGGGTTATTGTAATATAAGCAAGGGATAACAACTGAAGATATAGATAATTTAGAAAATTGAGCACTGCGAACCAAGAACGCTTAGTTTTCCCCTTCTTATTTGCTGTTTTAATTGGATGGATCTTTGTGGCTCGTAGAAGCCAATTTCGCACAGTTCCAATTAATTAATTTCTCCATTTTCTTCTTTTACATAATATTCTAAGTGCTACTCTAGGCTTTCGAGATCTCCTTTGTAATCAATGTTACACTAGAGATGCGTTTTATCTCCTAAGTATGGGCACATTTAAACCTGTTCGGCTATGACATGATTACAAGGAAAAGGGGAAAAATGAATATATCATTGTATATGATTTAAAACCTACTGCACTAATGAGGCTAGATTATAATAGAACATCCATCCAAAAGAATGGACAATAAAAAATGGGAGTGAGTGCGTTGCCTACGGTGATTCTAGCTGAAGGCAAATAAGTCTGTGGGTCGAGAAGTAGGAAGAGGGTGGTTGGGTCTGTATTTTGAAAACTTTGATTTAAATTCATAGGTAAAAGCAATTTCAATACCCAGATTCAAGATCTGCCTTAACACATTATTACTTCAAAAACTGCTTTTGGATTATTCTAACTTGTATCAATATGGTTCTCGAATTGAACTGTTGCAAAATGATTATTAGTTTTAAGTTTTAAATAAAGCATCACTTACGAAGATTTGTTCCTGACAGACTGTAACGTGTAAATGGTAGTGTGTAAAAATAATTAAATATATAGCAGTTTAAATTGCACGATATAGTGTAAGTATATTATTAAGATAGATAAGATCTGTATACTAATTAAAAGTTTGATTATGGTGTCTAGTAAATAGTTTCAGAAGGGCCGAAACTAAAGATATCAAACCATGGCCCCTACGCCGCCACCATAGGAGTGACAGACCACTAATTCTTGTAAATAACGATTAGTAATTTACTACATAAATTAAAGTGTGATATTACGTAAGATTATAATTGAACTACTGAGAATATATTAAAATCCTATATATGTAACAAATTTAAAAATATTAATTAAATTTTTCTATTATAGTAATATAAATAATATCAACGAAACAAGTTTAAAAGCCTTACCAAATATTAAATTATTTTATAATAAACTATTAAACAATACGCTTCAATTTTTGTTTGTAAGTATATTTATTGTCGAAGTTCTTCCGCTAAAACGCATAGTAATCAGTTGATTCAAGTCGTTTTAACTGTAGCATTATTTTAGATATCTGAGTATCAGTCATATAATGCGATTTATCATTATAATACTCGTTTATAACTTCGCAACCCTCGTATTAAATACATAAACATATTTGAAGATTATAAAACTATATACCTATTTATTAATAATATTATATTAATATTATAATAAATATATTAAAATTTTATAAATAATAAACTAATTATATGATCGGAATAGAAATTGTAAGTATATATATATATTACTTGAGATAAATTTATTTATTATATTATTAAAATTTTTATTGATCGTTTATATTACTTAGTATTCTATGATTATAATATCTTAGAGGTATTTAATATTATAATAATAATATATATATATTAATCACTTACGTATGAGTATATATTATATACCTTACTTTATAGCCTAAATACTATTATAATATTGATATGGATATACTATATAGGTATATATATATATATAATTATTTGAGTGGAAATGCTTATATATAAGATAAATCTTTTCCGCCAAATACTATACTGATCTGTGGCAACGTTGAGTTAAAACCAATATTATCGTTTAGATTCGTAAAAAAAATCGAAATGTTATGCAACTGTTGTCGATATTAGACGTATTCTGAATTGCTGTACTGAGCACTGAAATCCTAAACTAGAATAAATGTACACACCAATGTCATAAATAGTATATCATATACATGAGACACTAAATTTTCTCATTGAAATTCATGGATAAAAAAACTTGATAAATTGTGACTAGATGCCGGTTATAGAATAAGAAATGAACTCTATGGAGTAAAATATATATATATCTTCGCTAATGTATTTATATACGAAAAGAATATAAACCATAATTAAATATAATAATTATAAAATATAAATTAAATAATAATAATATAAATTATAATATTATAAATTTTAATAAAAAATTAATATATAAATAATAATAATAATATAAATTAATATATAATTATAATTAATAATTAAGAATAATTAATAAATTAAATAATTAATAATTTAAATATATAAATAATAATAATTAATAAATGTAATAATTATAATTTTAATAATATAATAATTTTCCCAAAAGACCCTCTACTATAGCTAAAATTTGGGGAATAAAATAAAGGCCTACTCATTGTTTGCAAATTTCACATATCTTTAAGAATAATATATAAAAATAAATAACAATATTTCTTTATATAAGATCATTTTCCTATCTTTTCTACTCATTCTTAATTCACATTCTTCTGCACAATCTATTAGCCCATGCAAACTAAAACATATAATTGTAATAAGTACCATTTTGAGCTTATATATTGTGCAGCGTATGTTTAATTGAACATACGTTAATTAAATGGGACATATATTACTGGTAGTCTTTTCCTCTCCTGTATTAAGACCATAGTAAGTATCCTTACCATATAAGTGAGTATACAGTAGTACGCATAAGTGATTAACTTTGTAAGTAGGATACGCATAAGAAAGTAGGTTCATCACCTTATCACTTGCGAGAGTGTATTAATTGATCGTTATTATATATTTATGTATCACGTAAGTGTGAGATTCTCTCATTGGTAGCTGTGTCTTTATTTAATATTTATATTATATATTATTAATATTATATATAATATAATATATTTAATTTATTATTAATATATATATATTTATATAGAATTATATATAAATTTAGATTAGTAAGTGATAAAGGTGAATTCAGTAATCATGTTGAGTTATGAATAATAAGTAGTAGTTTTTATGTCGCACGATATTTATTCTTACCTCATCTCTCAAAAGAGAGAGGAGGACAACTATTGTGTAACTGTTATTCTTTTTTACTTTATTGGTGTACAACTTCTCAATAAAAGTTTGTGTGTGCTATGGGAAAATCGCTGATTTTAGACCAGCTGGTCTCCAAACTCCTATCCTTTATCCGACGCGCGTACCTCCATAAGAGACGCTGAACATGTTCTGGAGGAAGTGGAATATATAAGCTTGTTCACCCTCCTATAGGGCTCATTATAATTTCATTAAACCTAGAGAGAGGATCTCGGTATTAAATATAAACTTTAAGTGGAAGATCAACCCGCGGCTTTGCCATGCGACACCTGTCACTCTTTAGTTAATCACGATATATAGCCATAATAATATATGGAAAGGTTAGAGTAATTATGCCGACTGTATAATATGAAATTAAAAGTTTAATTAGAAGTATAATAATTAATATGATATATAAGAGAGCGTTTTAATTCTTATTAAATTTTAGTAACACTTTTTAGATTTATTGTA
This sequence comes from Trachelipus rathkii, assembly GCA_015478945.1. Taxonomy (NCBI): domain Eukaryota; kingdom Metazoa; phylum Arthropoda; class Malacostraca; order Isopoda; family Trachelipodidae; genus Trachelipus; species Trachelipus rathkii. The sequence continues at coordinate 2,080 of JABUQX010067189.1, read as the reverse complement.
TAGAAGTGAAGATGATAAACGCAAACTCAATAAAATTCCTGATAAATCTGAATTAGGTATAATGAAGGAGAAGTAGAAAGTATATAATATAATATAATATTAAGAAGAATATCAGAGATAAATAATGATTAAATATTTAATATAAGATAGTGAATTATAAATGTTAATATATTGAATTAAAGAACACGGAGCGACATTGAAGGAACGTTCAAACATCAAGTGAGTACACGATCATACAACTCGCAAGTGGAATTCGGTAGAGCTCTACTTTTTGCGTACCTCCCAACGGTATCACTTGGGATTGGGTAGCCCCCGCGGTACGCGTCTACCCCACTTTGGGAGAGCGAAAACACTGTTTGTGAGACGTATAGAAGAGAAATGTACATTGAAAGCTTTTTCAGAGAAGAGAATTTATGTCGATCTGGGCGTTGCACTTTCAGTGAGTGAAATAGATGTTAAAATTCCTTTACAATCCAAATGTGACTGAATAGAGATCAAATTTATTTCAAAAAAATTCACCAAGAATTTTTGAATACTAAAAATTTGAGAGGAAGTAAGTATGGGAGAAGCAATGGACTAACGAACACTTGTTGCTCGACTGTTTGAAGAGTTCGAATCGAGAAAAGAGGAGAAGGAATTGCAATTGTTTTCGGTTCTCTTTGCTTTTTACAGTTGATTTCGACAAGGTCTATTCTAATTTGTGTTTAAGTTAAACAGAGAGAAGTCAAAGTTCTAGGTGATGCAATTTCCAAAGTGACTTGAAGAAATAGTTTCATCGAACAGAGGTTGAGCGAAAGCTCTTACAAAAGCGATCACTAGGTTTGCAATATGAATTAAAATGGTTACATTTCAATTAATTGAATGGAAGACTGCAAACATTAGTTATCAATAATGAAGGAAGTGAGGAGCAGAAAGGGAGAACAAAGTTTGAAAAGTGAAGTGAGAGAGTATTGAACGATGATATGCATCATATAAGCAAATGCGGCCGTCGTGTGTTACAGATTTCAAAGAGATTTGAAGGAGTTATTTGAAGAAGGTATCAAAGTTTGATTCTTTTCAATCTCCTCTAAAGCTTTAAACAACAATTGTTTGTTAAAAAACTCTAAGGCTGGACAATTCTTGCGGTAAACTTTTCCACCTAGCGAGTTTAATTCGCGAACACTTCGTTTTAGCTTGTCCATTCTTGTCCTCTGATTTTTTCCATATGTTTCTATAAAATATTTGTCCTCCTTAGGTGCCTTAGCTCCTTTGGCTAGTGTGCCAGTAAATTTCTTAATGTGTTGTACTCCATATGAATATGAAACAGAAAGGAACATACAAATGCGACGCCATTAATTTTCAATAGCGTTGAAACACTTCTAAAACTTGAGAGATTGACAGTGACAATTGGAGAGAACATAAATGACCATTCTTATCGTCGTCCAATATCAAGATCTATGGTCAAAGACCTCTAAACTCTCCCTCTATTTTTCTAACCTATAACAGGAAGTGAGATGCGTGAGGTAAACCACCTTAGATGTGTAGTATTGTCATACTCTTGTCGCGTCTCGTGTGAGGAGAGCGGAGATTACTTCCCTCTCGCTCCCAGAATCCATTTAACCTACCAGAAAAATGCTATATCGTGGTAAGGAACACACCAAATGTTTTCTGCATCCAAATTTTCTTTGAAGGCGCCTATATTAAACATCACATTAAATACCTGGTTTAGATGAGCTTTTTATTTTCTTTCTGGTTTAGGAATATGAGATATTTTTAGATTTATTCTCAATAATTAAAATAGCTATTTGGGAACATTCCATATAACTCACAATAAAAACATTTTTAATTGAACGAATCCCCCTACTACATTTGGGAGCGACCAGATTCGCTTAGAGACACCCCACTACTTCCATCCATATGGCTAAAGTACGGAGCGAAAGATAAGTGCGTTAGGGTTCTTGTGGAGAGGGCTCTTTGGCTAGGTGGAGAGAGTGTTGTGGTGTTGTGTGGAAGGGTTGTTTGACAGTTGATTCATAAAGTACCCATCACCTTACCTTTACTCCGAGATGCAATTAACAATATATTAAAATTAGGTAGAAGC
>JABUQX010067188.1:87500-102601 GCA_015478945.1 Trachelipus rathkii | reverse complement strand
TCATCACATCTTTCTTAATCTAATATCTTACATAATTAGATAACCCCTCATTCAGCATCTCTTGTAAATATATATTATATATATCTACAAATAAATATAATATACAGATATATATATAATCATATATATATTATATATATATTATTATATCATAGATTTATATATAATATATAATATATATATAGTTATATATTAATATCATATATATATTTAATATATAAAGACAAATATAAATGCTTAAAGTTTTGTTCCAAATATTATAAAAATAACTCACAATAAATGGTCACTTTCAGACTCAGGTCCCATCACCCTTCAGTGCCTTAATGTATACGAGGAGTAAGAATCGATGCAATATTACACTTTATTCCTCCAATATCCTGGTCTGACAGCTTGGTACTTCCCCTCCTTTAACCTACGTACCACTCGGAGTTTGAAGTGAGGATTGCAGGGCTGCTGCCCATAAGCAAATCAAAATATCAAAATGTAAAGCAGACATCGGTTCAAAGCCCTTTTCTTTCCCTTGTTTGCCTTTGGTTGCTTGAGCCAAGTATTGACTATAGATTTTTGGCATGATTAAAATTTTCCCACCTCCATTGCATTCCCGATCTGTCCTGAGGTCAGGAAAGAAGAGATTAGGCAATTAGACTCCCGCTTACGCATTCTTCACTTCCAGCAACATATCATGCCTGAAACAGCAAAAAGGCGCATTAATATGTATTCAGCAATTACCTCCATACAACTTTTATTAAATACTGGAAGACAAGGCTTTCGCTCCCCATACAAATGTTGTTGATTTGTCTCATGCGTAAAACTCATCAAGATCTAAGCCAGGTCTTTATTAGAATCGATATAGGTGACGAATTCCAGCTGAGAAAATTACTTAGTGTTTCCCTAAGCTTTGTTCCCAACTCCTTCTTATTCTCGCAGCAGTTGTATGTAGTTTTCCTGTTTTGGCATTCCACAATTCCTGTGCTTTGGTAAAGTGTATTTTTAAATGGATCCTTGCACCATGAGGGACCAGCGAGGAAGACATTGAAACCATCCTTAGTAGCCAAAGATGGTTTAATGTGGTACGAAAGTCAACGCGCTGATGTTTAGTTAGCTAAGTATATCCATGTTCTTCAAGCAGTATTTTCTAGCTGAGCGAGCGTTTTGTCTGCAGAACCTTCTGAATAAATGTCACAATTGCTCCATCTCTTCCGCGTAATCCACTAGGCTCTGAACAATCTGGTAACCTGTTGTTCCTCTTCGTCACCCGTTCTGCAGAGGCATCCACCCGAAAGGCTGCACAGAAATTTGCACCGTTATCTGTTGTTATGCATACTTTTCGAGATAATTTTTTTTAATTTAGTTGTTTTAATTATTATAATTTTGGAGTTATAATTTTTTTCAGCCTTACGTTATTATTCATATTGATTTTTAACTGACCTTTATGCTCAATGCCAAATTATTGATGAATATCCGTATATATTGTTGGCTAGGACAGTGCTGGTCTGAGAGAAACAGATAACTCTCTAAGACAAGGACAGCCTTTTCTCCCTTCAACTCTCTCTTCAAATTAATCCAGTGAACTGTCTCCCCATAAAACTCTTGTTTGTTGTTCAAGTCCTAGCTGTCTGTGGTTGTTGCTACGAAACGACCTTACTGAAATGTTGGCAACTAAAGCATCTTCCCTATTATGCATATGACATCAAGATTCCCTCATCACTTTTCTTCTGGAAGGGATGTGGTGGAATTCAGAGTTCAGGTAGGACAAGGAATTCGACAAAGAACTCAAAATCCACAATGTAAACAGGGCCAATGACCTGTTAGCAGAAATCTAAAAGCAAAAATATTGATGATAAGATGATATTAATTTACAAATGAAACTTTCTATTTTCAAATTCGCAAATTTTTGTATTGGACTGTATTCTGTTAGTTTTTTTATCCTGTAAGTTGCGGACACCACTTATAGAGTTTATAAGTTAAAAACTGTAATTAAAAATAAAACACATTACTTATAAAAGCAACTCAAGCAGCTCTCTCTGTTAAATATTTCGAACATAGACGCTGAGAAAATGATGTCTGACTGACTTTTTAGCTGGTGGTCTTACTGTCTGTTGTAGTAGCCCGGAGCCCCGGCTTCGACCCTCTCTTCAATTGCAGTACACAGCTCCTTGATTAACAAAGAAGGATGTTTATAAAATAGTTACAAAACTGAAATCCTTATCATGAGCTAAATAAAATATTAAAGTGAAAAAATTTAATGGTTGAATTTAAAATTAAAAAGAAAGACAATTCGAATAAAAATAACTGTGTAATGTTCATTACGAATCCAAGTTAGTAAAGGATTTCAAGCTATGTGTGAATTTAATGTCAAGCTGAAGTTTTTTTATATTGGGAACATTCAATCTTTCCTATGTTCATCACTACTATGCTTCAATATTATCCTTCTTGCGCTCTGACCCAAACCCAAAGCTACGAGATAAGATGGGGTCATAGGGTCTCCAAGTCATCTTGGCTGCTGCCGGCACTGGGGGAAGTACAGGCCGCATCACACTCAATAATTTCAAAAGTTACACTTCGACGCTATTTTCACAACGTTTGCAATCTTTTTCCCTTTAAGCACTTGTTCATATCTGTTCAATTCCCAATTTAAACACAAAAACACTAAAAAAGTTTTATAAGTTACAATCACAAAAAGTAACAATAAACTTATAAATTGGCTATAATAATAATTAATAATATAATAATAAATTAATAACAATAATAAAATAATAATATCAATAATATTAATAATACTAAATTATATACTATAATATATATAAATATATATATATATATATATATATATATATATTATAATATTACTATATATATATATATAATATATAATATATATAATATATTAATATTAATATATATAATATATATATATATTTAAGTATATATATTATATATTATATATATTATATATCATATTATAATATATATATATATATAAAAGCTTCAAATTATTTAATAGGAGCGCAAACCCAAATTATTTAGATAGAGCGCATTTTGCGTCTTAAAAAAGTTGTTGAGTGCAAATACAAAAGCGCACATTTTTAGATATTCGCGCAAACGCATAAAACGCGCAGTTTTTTACCTAAGTCGCAAACTGGCGCTTTCATTTTGCGCTTATGTCAACCTCTGATATATAATATAAATATATTAAGTATATATATAATATATTAATATATATATATATATAATATATTAATATTAGAATATATTATATATATAATTATATATATAATATATATATATATTAATATACTATATATATAAATATATTTAATATATATATATATATATATATTATAGTCCTCTAACACCTTAATTTGTTAGAAAATATAAGAGATAAGAGACACAGAATAAATTAATTAAAATCCACTTTTTAAAAAAACTTAATGCGAATGGAAATTCAGCGTGAATAGTATAAGCACTCTTCCGGCACTCATAAACACAGGTCTAAAGAGAGACACACGGTCTCTCTTCCTGCGATACTAAGGAGAGCATCTTAATGCGAAATAAGTGAGAAGTATAGAGTCATTCCAATTCGCTTATAACATACTCTCTTCACAAATTCTTACAAAAACAGTCGAGGTGTGTTAAACATGGATTACTCACGCATGGATATCAAATACTTGAAGTGTGATGCTTAGCTAGGTGGAAAACAAGCTACCTGACAGAGCTTCAGCGAAGATTATTTCGGAGGCTGGGAAGGATTTTTGGAGTCTTGAGAAAGCCTCATGCTGCAGGTTCATGAGCGGCTCCGGAGGCCACGAAGTGGAGTGAATCAAGGTAACAAAAAATAGGTAGGTCTGTACATCGATCCTACTGCTTCTATGTAACGTTATTATTCCCTACCTATTACTTATATTTACCAATGATTACTACCCATCACCAATCTGTTTATGAGGAGTTGTTGTTCGATAACCTATGGGAGAGATCAGAGAGTGATAAGCGTGAACAGAGAGCAGGAGACTGCCGGTAACAGAGAAATAAGAAGAATTATGGTCTTATGAGAAAAGTGTATAAGAGAAAAGATATAGAATCGAATACGAGAGCACAAGCGAATGAGTAGAAGAGGGAAACAAGCGTAAATATCGCTAGTTATGTGAGAACACAATAGACATCCACAATGAGAGAATATACTAAATATAGTCTGTTATGAAGTGGTGAGTGACATGCCATTAATTTTAGTTAGTCGCTTGACCTAAATAAGATAAAACTGATATATCAGATATGATATCATCTACCATCATCTTCCATAAGAAACTATATCTAACCATAATCAAGATAAATTAATTCGTGTAACGTCGAAGTTGCTTCGCTTCGAGATTACTGACTTCTGATTACTTCATATCAAAAAAAGTCATAAAATAACCTTTTAAATTAAAACCCCGTATAATCATTTATATTATATAGAGTATGATAGAATACGCGCCACACAAGAGAACGAAGACGGGCCATCTTATAAGTTTATCTGCTCCTAGTATATCTCTTTTTTACACTAGGGCGCTCTATATTCCTATGAGTAACTTTTAAAATTGTTAAAATTCTTTAGAATACTACGTATTTTAGTTCTGAAGGTGACCGAGCTTCCGCAGAGAGATTAACATAGTATGTTTTTAAACGGCCACGCCTATCCCAGTGAGTCATCAACACGGTGCGTCCTCGAAATCATCAACGATACAGTATATATTCACATTCCAATTCACAAGTGAATGATTTAAAGATAAGTTTTAATAATTATGTTTATAGTTAATTAACTTATAGCGCTCTGAGATATAAGGAAGTGAACACTGAATAAATGGTATATATATCTCATTATTAGCTTAATAATTAATTTATATAGTATTAATCAACTAAATTTTTCAATAAGTTTACACTACAGTATATATTATTATATATATAATTAAATATCAATCAGATATATGTAAACTGAGCAATTAATAATATTTTGATATAATATTATTTATGTTATTACTCTCCCTACTCTCTTAAATCTAACATGACAATAATATCTTTACAAATATACCTTATCTTATTTTTTTAACCAACTATATATCATATATTATATAGATATATATATTATAATAACTATTATATTAATATATATAATATATTATATATATATATATATTATAATATAATTACTATATATATATATATATATAATTATATATATATTATATATATATATATAATACTATATATAATATATATAATATTATTATATAATAATTATATATAAATAAAATATATATATTATTAATATTATATATATATATATAATTATATATTATATATATAATAATATATACTATATATCACCGCTATATATATATATATTATAATATATATATAATATAATATATATATATTTAATAACTAATATATTATATATATATCTGTTATGAGTTTATCACTCCGTACAGTTTTTGAGTTTTTTTGGTTTTTTTCTAAACATTTCTATAATAAATTTTCTAGTAACAGGGATTTTATCTACTATACATAAATGCAGTCAGTGTAAAGCTTTGACGGACTAGACCTGTCTAAAATATGATTCCATCAGTAAACTCAGTGATCGTTTAAACAGTATCTCTTCAACGGTCGTAAAATTATATGTTTAAATATTTTATATTATTATACATCTTAACCTATGAGAATATTATTCTCCCGAGAGAGTAACTCAACTAAATAGATTGATGACTGAAGATAAGGGTCTCTACTGCGCCATACAGTGTAAATGTTGAACGTCTGAGATGTATGTATTATATTAATTCACCCCGCTGCGCGTGTGAAGTAGACTGTTGATTATTTACATCTCTGAACCCCATACCTTTTGGTATATGAGGAAAAAAATTATATTAAATTATTTCATATATCTATATATTATATATGTATCTGCCTTTTATATTTGCACTGTTTTATAGTCAATAAATTATAAGTATGCGGAAACGTCCCCCTCTGCTTACCCCCGTCTTAGCTATCGATATATTATATATATATATATAAGCCCCGTAATTTTTTTTTATATGTAATAAGCTTAATATACTAAGTCATAGTGAGTGTGAGTTGCAAATATTAATGCGTGGTTTGTTTCATGTAAAAGTGTCGTACTTTTCGGAGATATGTTTTCTATTATGTGAGAGTAGAGAGTAGTTGGTTGTGATTGTGATGATTGTAGATATGTGATTTTAAAATAATTATTTTAAAATATTTTCGAACGTTGTAGATGAGTGTGTTCCATCACCACGTTGAAATTTTCATTATGTATAATATAAATAGTATGACGTCTAAGACAATATGGTAGTGGTTCTATTGGCATATTTAAACTTGATATATGGAGGAAAGTGATGAAGATTTTAAAGATAAATGGATGGATGTGAGGTGAATTAAAACTGATGCGAGAGTAGAAAAGATGCGATTTGATGATTCACTGATGAATTCGTTTGTGGGTGAACACCTGAAAAATGAATAAGAAGAAATATAGATCACACAACTGACGAGAGTCTTTAAAAACATACAGGCGCGTTCGTGAGCGAGAGAAGTTTGGCTAGGTTAGATACGGTAACAGAGAGGTTTGATAAATAAATATGTAGTAACATAGTATAAGGATGATGTTTATATATATAAGTGGAACGAGGAAAAGCTTGCATTGTGAATTATACCATTTCTGTAAAGGTAGAGCTATGTAAACATTAAGTTTAATTCTGTGATTATACTTAATAATTATAAATTTATTATACGTTGGATTATAAAAAGGGAAAGGAGATGAATGCAGAGTGTTGAGTAATAGCTAAAAATGTGAATTGTAGTAGAAATAGTTATTATTTATACTTGTCTGAGTTATAGTTTCACGTGCAAATAATGATTGCGCGTGGTCTGAGTATACAAGGGACTAGTCGCTTGTGATTTCTTGTCTTCCTACGGTAGGTTATCGCCAATGGGATATTTGTTACCAGTGTTATTGCCAACTGCGGCTGAATGAACTATTCTTTTGAAACGAAAGTTGTAGCAGGCAGTCGATTACGGATCACAAGTACATGCGAGTGACACAACATAATTCTTACGCGAGTGAGAAATTAAACCTAAATAAAAAAATTAAAATAAAGAGCAAATTATTTTAGAAGAGCAAAGACGAGGTAGACATAAGGCGAAAGGTGTATGACGAGCCTGCGGGAGATTTCTCTCTATGGAGTTAAAATGAGAAGGAATAGTACTAGCACATGTAGCTCAAGTCTCATATGAATGAAGTTGTGTAAACTTTCTAGGAATCATCGAAACTGATCGTAGTACATTTTAATGATTGAGATTTAGTGATTCATAAATGAAAGGTAGATGGAGATAGCTGGTAGTTAAGCGAATTAGTTTGATATATGGATTAAATAGTGACTATAAAGAACGTAACGGCTTAGGAAACCACGAAAAATATAAATAGAGTAGATTGGAGTCTAAGTAATATAGAATGTTCTGAAAATTATATTAAGGAAAAGTGAGTTTGGCAGAGGCAAAGAAGAAAGGTGCATTATAGCGACTGAATAATGTAAGTAGTTGATATACAGATCGTACAGCCAAAAAAAAACCAAGGTGTCAGTAAGAATGATATTATTGTGTAGAATATTGTTGATGTTTTTTCTTCATAGTGGTAACATTTGCATTATCATTGACAAAAGACCCGTCTTTAGGGTCGAAGGACCAGTATTTCAGATCTTTAGATCCGAAGTCAGAACAGGAGACAGCACCGGTATCGGAGCTGAGCCGAATTTGAAGAAAAAGGTTTTGAGGTTCTATACGTCAAATTAGGGGTTTTCGAGGTTGAGAAGACCGTTATCAAAGGTTTAGATTCTCAATTCGGGTTTTAGCCCAGAAAAAGGGGTCATGGGTTTCCTAGATTGTTTTCGGTTAGTTTCAAATGATCGGAAGATCATTCTGATGGTTTCCTTTGATTTATCGTGGTCTTTTACCCCCATTTTGATGTTTAAATCATCTTCCTACGATATCTGCTTGGTTAGATACACTGATTTATGGTAAAAACTGAAATTATTGTAAAATCGATGGTTTCTTTGTTTTGAAATAATCGAAAGTAGAACAGCCCACATATCAAGGGCTGTTGAAAAGTCTTATAACCCAAACAGCATGTTTTATTTTTAACCCCTTACGAGTAGATCAATCCTTACCCAAGATCATACCCCCCCTTGGGATGTTTTTATCTCATCGGAGACGAAGTTTGGTTTCTCAACAACCCCCGAAGGGGGTGTAAACCCCTAATAATAGGGTCCAGTAGTTAAGTCAGCACCGAAATTGAAAAATATAAGAGAAATAAAAAATAATTTGGTTAATTAACATAAATTTATGTATATATTGCGATCACCGTGGGAGGAGGGGAGATATCCGTAAGTGGGTCCCAAACCAAGCCATCCTCATCGAGGATAATTCCTTTATGAGGAATCTGCGACGGAGTCGGAGCAGAAACCGGAGCACCATCCGGAGCATGAGCCAGAGTCGGGGCGGGATCTATAAATAAACATATAGTGTGACATGTCAATCTATATGTTCTCGGTTACGTGGAACCCAATTTTGAGGGTTTCAAATCCAAATCCCCATGAAGTGTTGAACACCCCAAAAATGGTGTTCCCAAAAGTATAAAGGAGAAACTCTGTAGAAGTTTTGCCAGGAGGACTTAACAGAGGAAACTGAAGGAAGGAAGACGAAGGATTCTAGGAGGAACAGATGTGGGAAGATCCCATATGAGGTGAGGCCGAACCCTTAGAAATGTGGTTTCACCCATGAAACGAAATTTTTTGGTGATAAATTCGTTGAATAATAAATACATGTGTTGTTAGTATAATAACTAGGCATTGTAAAATATATGATCTCTATATTTGTTAATTATGACGACTCTTTATTTCTTTCTTTCTCTCTCTATCTATCTTTTACAACATAGTTCCTAACTTAGTCTAATTTAATCATTTCATAACCTAACTTAACATATGACCTAACTCACCTAGCTTGTTAATATTATTCAATTGTTGACATGCTCCGATACACAACACTTGAATGTGTATATCTATAGAAGTAACTTCTTAAAATAGAAATAATGTTTCAAACTTTACAAGTAGAGTACATAGAAAAATGAGCATAGCTGTTAAGTCTGGGGTCAAAGAGAACTGAGCTGAGAAAGGATGATATTGTACAGAAAGACAAATCAAGCGAGTTCTTCTGTGCAAAGTATGAAAAGGTAGGAAGCTCAGAAAACGTGTAAGATGTGGTAGTGGATGATTTTAAAAGATTAATGGTAGGGATGTCGGTTAGAGAAGAGATTGAGTGAATCAGTGATAGTAAAAGAGTTTTTGAAGTAAAAACCCTATACTCCTCTAATATTTAAATCTATATACTCTATAGCTATATAACTATAACAATTTTGTGAGAAGATGTATAAGAATATAACCATCCCTGATACATATGATGCCTGCTTATTGCCAAGGAAGAATGACAATCTTAGGTGACTAAATAATTGACTGCTTAAAGGAAATGGGTGATCTCCAGAACACGTAACCCTAGAACATATTTAAAGAAAACTTAGCGATTCTTTTAGAAAGATCACGAGAAAAATAAGCTAAAATATAATTATGAAAGAAAGAAGGAGTTAATTGTGTGTGCTGGAGATGTTGTGGAAGCATTTGAAGATCAGGTTGACCAGTGAAGTAAAGGTATTGTGTTTCTGAAGCATGTAAACAACCTCTATTTTTTTCTAGTTGTAATAAGAAGAGATACACTAGTTTGATGTCAATATCTCGAATGCCATCACCTTCGTACTATAAACTATTAAAGAATGTCCGACGTTTCTCCGAAAACATAGCAACCAAAACGTATACATCATCAGAGAGATATATATATATATATATATTATATATATATATTATTATTATTATATATTTATATATTATTATTATTATATTATTATTATTATATATATATATATTATTATTATTATTATTATTATATTATTTATCTTTATATATATATATATTATTATTATTATTATTATTATTATTATATTATTACATATATATTATATTATTATATATATATATATATATATTATATATATATATACATAAACATATATATATATATATATATTATATATATTACATATATATTATTATTATACATATTATATATATATATATATATATATATATATACATATATATATATGTATATAGATTTTAGAATATGTTATATATTATTATTATTTATATATATATTATATATATATGTATGTATATATATATATATATATATATATATATACATATATATTATGTATATATACAGTTGAGCGATATATTACATATATTATATGATATATTATTATTATACATATATTACATATATATATATACATATATATACATATACATATTATTACATATTATTATTATTATTATTACATATTATTATATTATTATTACATATTATATATACATATTATTATTATATATTATATATATTATTATTATTACATTATAAATAAACATATATATTATTATATATATATATATTATTATTTATATTATATATATTATTATTATTATTATATATATATATATATATATTATATATTATATTATTATTATTATTATTATTATTATTACATGTATTATTATTATTATATATATATATTATTATTATTATTATTACATTATTATTATTATTATTATTATTATTATATATTATTATTATTATTATATATATTATTATTAATATACATAAATATATATACATATATTACATGTGAGATATTATTACATATTACATATTATTATTATTATTGTTATTATATACATATTACATATATTATTACCTATTATTATACATTGAATATATGATATATATATATTAGATATATATATATATATATATATATATATATATATATATATATATATATATATATATATATATATATATATATATACCTGTTGGAACCTAGAGGTCCTAATTCGCCTTTCACCTTTTTTTAAATCCAGCCCCCTTTCCTGAAAGAAAATAATTAAAATTAGCTCACAAGCCAGTTGGCTGTTTTATTAGGAACGATATTACAAATGAATATTAAATATTATTAAATAAAAAAGGTTCTGTCAATTAAACTCATGAATAAACTGTCTGTTCCACTCTTCCATCTTTCCTGGCATTCCATCAAATCCTGATGCCATCAACTCCAGGAATTCCATCCAGCTTTCATTTCTTCCTGGTATCCCATCTAGCCCTGGTTCCCAGGAAGCCCGTCCTTCCATCCAGACCAGGTATCCCTAAAAAAGAAATATTATTTATAATTACAAAATTTTGGAGATTTTTATAAAATTTTATACTTCTTTTTGAAATATTTATAATTACAAAATTTTGAAATTTTTTATAAAATTTTATATTTCTTTTTAAAATATTTATAATTACAAAATTTTGGAAATTTTTAAAATTTTATATTCCTATAAAAATTTCTCTATCTCTGGTTCCACAGTAAACATTTATATTTCTTTAAGTTTCATTTTTTTGTAATTAAATAAAAGTTTAGTTCAAACTTTTTAAATTAAACTTCATTTTAAAATTTCTTTAAACTTTTTCAGATTGACAAAAATTTTCATTTCGTTTTTCTTATTGTTGTTTTTCTTCATCTTGACTTAACCTTTTGATAAAATATATAATAAAGCATCATGAAATATTTCCATTTTTTATTTTGGGATAATGCAGGAATATATATATATATATATATATTACATTATTATATTATTATTATTATTATTATTATTATACATTATTATTATTATTATTATATATATTATTATTATATATATATATACATTATTATTATTATATTATTATATATTATTATTATTACATATTACATATTACATTATTATTATTATACATATTATTATTATTATTACATTAATATAGTTATTATTGCTAAAAATATATATTGCTATTATTATTATATTATATTATTATTATTATTATATTACACATTACATACATATATATATATATATTATTATTATTACATACATATTATTATATATATATTACATTATTAATACATATTATTATTATTATTATATGTAAATGATGTATTAGATATTGATATTATATATATATATTGTTATGTTATATTATTATTATTACAAATAATTGTATAAATATATACACATATATAATATATATAGTACACATATATATATATATATATATATATATATATATACACATATTATATATAAGGTTATTATATATAGATATATATATATAGTTGTTATATATATATATATATATATAGGTATATATAAATATATATATATATATATATATATATATATATATATATATATATATATATATATATATATATATATATATATATATATATATATATTTTATATATATATATATATATGGCTTATATGTATTTCATTAACAGCAAAATATAATTTTTTCAATCAGATATCTCAAAAACTACAATAGCTACAGGAAAAAGGAATACATTGTTGGAATGCTGGTCCAATTTTAGTGCGGAAACAAAAAAAAAAAAAAAACAATACATAAAAGGGGGCATTTTTCCCGAGAGAAACCAAAAAAATAATAATAAATAAATAAATAAATATTGGCTATTTTTTTAGGAGCAGGGGACATAATATATATATATATTTATATATATATTTGTATATATATATATATATATATATATATATATATATATATATATATATATATATATATATATATATATATATATATATATATATATATATATATATATATATTATTTGTAAAGGTATTACCACGGCAATGTAGGGGGCTTGAGCCGACGTAAATGTCACAGGGGGATTGTTTCCATACCCTGTGGGGAGGGGCGGAGGAACCCCGTGACACCCAAATACCAAAGAGGGTTCCGAGACCCTCCTGAGGGGGGAATTAGTCCCACCCCGTCGTTCCCTGGAAGGCTGAGAGACCCCGGACTCCTGCCATCGGTGCGCAGTATACCCTTGGGTATAGTACAGAAAGAAATAAGTCTATAGTCTTTCTTTTTTTTTTTTTTTATTATCTTCCGCACTAAAACTGGAACCATCCACAAACGTATCCTTCTTCCTCCCGTAGCCATTGTAGCTTTTGAGATACGAGATAACAAGTATAAGAAACCTTTGCTTGTTAATTTAAATACATTCCTTATATATTATTATTACATATTATTATATATATATATATATATATTATATATTATTATATATATTATTAGTTATATATATATATATATATATTATTATACATATATATATATAGTTATATATATATATATATATATACATATTTATATTATATATATTTCTTATATATATATATTATTATATATTATTGAAGATATTATTGTTAAGAAAGATATATATATATATGCAGTAGTGTATATATATATATATTATTATTATTATTATTATATATATATTATTATATATATATATATTATAGTATATATATATTATTACATATATATATGTATATATATATATAATATATAGTATATATATATATATATATATATATATATATATATATATATATATATATATATATATATAGTTATGCATATAATGTCTTTATTTACCAGAAGGCCCATTCTTTTCTACCGTTTAGCCTCTGGAGACCAGGTACCCTTGGAAGCCCTGTAGATCCTCTTTGGTCCCTTGAATCCCAGGTGGGGCTTCTTGTCTCCTCTTTCCCTTTCTTCATTCCTCGCACAGGACCGAACATCACTGGGCTCTTTGGTCCCTTGGACCTTTTACAAGACATCCTAGGCGAACGATGAAACAGGAGCGGACTCTTTCACAATTGTACTGTAAAAACTGTAAAAAAACATTAATAGTGGATATTTTGTTTGAAATTATTTGAGAATTTGAAGAAAGACAAATTACAAATTAAATTAATTACAAATTTAGAGTAATAGACAATAATATAAAATAATAAATGAAATGGACTTTTATTATGAATTCTGTAGGAATGATGTACTAATCTTAGTTTCTTTATTTTAAACAACTATTCCTAATTGACAGTAATTTTATTTTCTATTTTAAAATAATGATACATGTTTAGAAATAAATAGTTGTAATTTAGAGATTTATTATTTTAAGCATATATATATATATATATATATATATATATATATATATATATATATATATATATATATATATATATATATATATATATATATATTATATATATATATATATATATATATATTTTTATTATATATATATATTAAGATATATATATATATATATATATATGTTGTTATATATATATATATATATATATAGTATATATATATAGTATATATTTATAATATATATATATATATATATATATATATATATATATATATATATATATATATATTTTATATGGAATGACTTGTCTGGATTGGTCTTTAAAAACGAGAAGAGCAAAAGAAGTGAAAAGAAATAGAAGAAAGAAATAGAAGTGGACTAACAACTGCAAGAAGATTACTCAAAGGATGTTTTTCTGGCAAGGTTTAAAAAAAAAAGCCTTTGGAAGAATTAGAGAAATTAAAGAATTGAAACAATTGCTGATAAAATGATTACAAGTTGAAAATTTTTCTCAATATAAGGAATATTATAAATTTAACCAAATGTAAGCAGGGAAGTTTTTATATTTGGTATTTTTAGAGGAAGTTAAAATTTTATATTAAATATCTTGAACAGCTTGAAAATTTTCAATTTCGTTCATTTGTAAATTTTAAAAAGAAAAAGAAAAAATATACTTTAGATTTAAATTTTGGAAATTAAAAAAACTAATTTCCTATAAAATTTTAATGTTTCTGCAAAAGATCTCTTTTCGAGAATGCCAGCGGCTGAGAACTCACTCTTCCACTGTTTTGTCTTTTCGTGTACGGTTGCAGATGTTTGGAAAAAATGTCTGTAGCTGACACCACCCTACAGGCATTCGGAATATAGTGCTATTAATAATAATAATAATAATAATAATAATAATAATAA
>JABUQX010067188.1:37500-80000 GCA_015478945.1 Trachelipus rathkii | reverse complement strand
GTCAAGATTTTTACTTACAAATTTACGTTTTAACATACCCTAAATCAGTAAATCACTAAACCAAACCACTATCCAAACTACCCTCCTACCCATCTGTGGTCTATTGATCTATTGATTAAGGTCAAATTTTTACTGAAATTGTAACGTTTTAACATACCCTAAAACATCAGTAAATCAGTAATCAAACCACCATCCAGCCAGCATCAGGCCACCCCTCCTGTCCATTCCTGATCTATTGATCTATTGATCTATTGATTCAAGTCACATTTCGGGTATCCTTTTGGAATAAACATAACATAAATCAAGTTCTTTATACAAACATCAATCAATATAATGTTGACCGTAACAAAAGTTTTCACATTAATAAAGTTTACTTAGTATCATCTGAACTATGAATATAAACCCACAAACAACCAACTTAAGCAACACCCTTAAACATGAAATAAACTGGTAACGCAACAAACGTTCCACACTTAACAACAGTAAAAGTAACCTAATATAGCATACAAAAACGTAACCTCTTCACACTTTTCTAACATATCGCTGTTATTTTACATTAAGACTAATATTTAACAAAAATTTATCACACATTGTTTAATTATTCATACAGATCAATGAGTATATGCTAACGTATTAAGGTTTTCACATTAAATAAAGCTACATATCGTACATGAATTAGAAAATAATGTAACAAAGACAAACCTATCAACACCTTAAACACTATAAACTGTTACATTAACAAGGTTTCCGAGCTTAAACAACAGTAAGTAACTAACATAGCATACAAAAAAACGTAACCTATTCACACTTTTGTCAAGTATATCCTCTACATAACGATGTTAATTTAAGCTTGACATGGTAATATTCAAATTTACCAAACCCATTGTGTAATTATCAATTACAGAACAGCGAAAGTATGCTTAACATAACAAAGTTTTTCAACATTAATAAAACCAACGTACAATGCTAGACTAAGAATATAATTATACAAGCGACAAACCTGATACAGCTTTAGCAAGAATAAACCTGGTAACATTAAACAAAGGTCAAACTTCTTATCAAACAGTAATAAGTAACTACAAGACATACAAAAACAATAATCCATTCGTACTTTTATAAACATATCCACCAATGATGAAACAATGTTAATTTTACATTAACATAGTAGTATTTACAAAAATTTTAGCTAATAAACTATCCTACTAGCATAATACCTAAGGGTAAAAACAAACAAAGTAAAGTTTTTATTCTCTGTAAGGCTAAACTATGAACATAACATGCCAAGACAACACACACACACACACACACACACACACACACAACACACACCGGCTGCACGAATAACAGCCAACCCCAACAATCTTATAACAATCAAAGCGCAACATAAAGGGACAGTAAACAGTTCAGTGTATAACATATAATTTTCAATAAAAAGAACATTAAAATAAATACATTCAAACATATAAGTTTTTATTTTAAAATATATTAATCCATCTAATCAAGGGGGACATAGATTCCTGTGAAAAATTTGAGCAGTTTTCTTATATGTTTCATCCCAGAGATTCAACAACCATCCGATTAGGAATGTAAGCGATAAAATACAACCTGCGGGCACTAAACCATTTTTCAGTATATTAGGTTTCAAACATCACTCAACTCGCTCCACGCCAGAGATATATGTATAGATAATTCGTATCCGGGTGATGTTATTAGGCATTTCCTGTATACTGTATATTACTGCATTATTACGGGAAACCACATGTTTCGGTGTAAATATCGTGTGATTCCACCATGAGCTATATGAATTTAAGTTCCATTCGAGTAATGTCAACAAACTTCTTAAGATGAGACTTTAAGTCGTTTTTCATATCAAACAAAGCTGTTATATTTTCAGATGACCGAACAGTGAAACCTATACACGTACGCATGAATGTGACAGCATCATTGGGTTTCCAATAGTTGCGTACATCAATACTTTTAACATTATCAGATGCAATGAAAGCAACATCTATTCTATTATATCCTCTCAAGCTGTCACCTTTGATTTCAGCAGGAAGCGATGTCTCAGATGACACATACTCATTCTTTACCCAAGCTTTCAACGTGTCGATAATCTTGAGAATTCTCAACCGAAATGATTAAGGGTCTATTACCTGCCACCTCCAAATTGGAATACAGGCAATATATTGTTTTCCATTCGTTTTACGAAAAAATGTATTGACCATCGTTGGGTATTTAATGAAGTCCTCGTAAGAGGCCATTCGTAGGACGTAGAATGAGAAGGTCATCATACAACACAGCGAAAATGTCTACTGCAATTCGGATGTATAAACAGATCTAAAAGGTATGAGATCCTTTCTTTCAACCAATCAAGAAGAAAGTAACAAGAATACAACGACGAAAACGAACCATATCAGTTTTCAAAAGGGTAATATATTCTCGTTAAACAACAACAACAAACATAACATAGTACAAAAAAATAAGTTTCTTTATATACTAACCAACGAATTTAATGCTAACGTAACATTGTTTCAACATTAATAAAGCTACATAGCATTACAGAAACAGAATATTAATGTCAATAACAAAATCTAACAACACCTTAACCTAGAATAAACACTAACATTAACAAAGTTCCATACTAAGCAGTAAAGTAACTAGCACAGCATACAAAACGTAACCTATTCCCACTTTTTTCAGGCATATCTCTAACATATCAATTTTAATTTTACATCAACAACTGATTTACGTAGCATTTTAGAGTATCATTTCGGATAAACATAGCACAAAATGAGTTCTTTATTAACTAACCATCGAATATATGCTAACAAAACAAGGTTTTCATATATTAATAAAGCAAACATAGCATCATATGAACTAAGAAACATAATGTACAACGACAAACAACACAACTTAAGCACGAATAAAGGGTTAACATAACTTAACAAAGTTCCACACTTATTACCAGTAAAGTAACATTGCATACAAATCGTAACCTATTCATACCTTTTCCAAACATACTCTCTAACATATTAACGTTAATTTTACATTGACGCGGTAATATTTAACAAGGATTTATCATAATCTTTGGTCCAATTATCATACAGACCAGCGAACGAAAAACTGTAAACATAACAAAGTTTTAGTCCAAACATAACACAAAAATAAGTTCTTTATATACTAAATCATCGAATATATGCTGACGTAACAACGTTTTTTACATTTAATAAAGCTAACATAGCATAAAGCTGAACTAAGAATATAATGTTAACAAACCACAAACCTAACACACCATACGTTCGACGAAAAAACCACTAACATTAACAAACCTTCCGCGCTTAACAACAGTAAAGTACCAACAACTTCGTACAAACGTATACCTTATTTCTACACTTTTTTCAGAGCATATCTCTAACATTCAATGTATTTAACAATTAACATCGTAACATTTAACAAATTAGCATAAAACCTGACATATCATATACTGAACAAAGAATATAACGTACAACGACAAACCTAGCATCAAATAAAGCTTACACTACAATAACCGCAACTAAGAATATAATGTACAAATGCAAACCTAACATACCTTGCATATGAAATTAATCAGCTAACATCCTGAAAATTCCCACTATCAAAGGTAAAGTAGCTAAAAGGTCATAACAATACTCGATATGTTCCACTTTTCGCGCATATCAGCAACAAGTAAAGACGTATTTATCTATCAAATCCTTAACAAGTGACCAATCTATCAAAGATAACAACATCTTGAACTATGAATGGACACTATCTTTCATCAAGTGGTTCACTCGTTTCGAGTATAACATCATTTGACCTGTGAATAATCGTAGACATTAGCAAAATTCTAGGGCAAACTTAACATTACTCAACAAAACCTTAACCTAGGCTCACGTTTTCTAACACATCATAGTCAGTTAACACAGAATATCTTACAAAAACTCATCGTTTCTCTAACAAATCATGTTATTTTCACAATGTCATAAGTAATATTTAACATAACGTACCTAGCTTACGAATAAACAGTTTTCATTAACCAAGAGTATCTAAGCACACATTACCTTCCAGGAAAACCCAGGGGAAGGCGCCCCTTTGAAGGGTGTGATCCGGCGAAGGGGGGATCACCCCGAAGGGCTGTAAGCGAGCTTTACCCCTCCGAAGGAGGGGTAAGGCCTCAGCCCTTCGGGCTGAGGCCTATAGCCCGCTTACACCCCCTTCGGGGTGATCTCCCCCTCGCCGGATTCACACCTTTTCAAGGGGCGCATCCCCCTGGGTTTTCTCTGAAGGTAATGTGTTGCTTTAGATAATCTTGGTTAATGAAAAACTGTTTATTCCCGTAAGTTAGGTACGTTATGTTAATTATTACTATGACAATGTGAAAAATAACACTGATTTTGTTAGAGAAAACGATGAGTTTTTTGTAAGATATTACTGTGTGTTAACTGACGATGATGTTAGAAACGTGAGCCCTAAGGTAAGTTTTGTTTGGTAATGTTAGGTTTGCCCTAGAATTTGCTAATGCTACGATTATTTCATAGGTCAAATGATGTATACTCGAAACGAAGTGACACTTTGATGAGATAGGTGTCCATTCCAAGTTCCAAATGTTGGTGTCTTTGATAGATGGTCATTTGTTAAGGGAATTTTGATAGATAATTACGTCTATTACCTGTTGCCTGATATGCGGGAAAAGTGGAACATATCGAGTATTGTATGACCTGTTAGCTACTTTACCTTTGATAAGTAGGGATTTTTCAGGATGTTAGCTGATTAATATTCATACGCGAGGTATGTAAGGTTTGCATTTGTACATTAAATTCTTAGTTGCGGTTATTGATATGTAAGCTTATTGATGCTTAAACTTTGTTGGTTAAGCATTATATTCTTTGTCAATATGATGATTAGACAGGTTTATCTTAAACATTTTTTGTTTAAATGGTTACGATATGTTAATTGTAAAATGAACATTGATTAGTTAGAGATATGCTTGAAAAAGTGTGAATAGGTTACGTTTTGTACGAAGTGTTAATTTACTTACTGTTGTTAAGCGCGAAGTTTGTTTATGTTAGTGGGTTTATTCGTACGATGTGTGTTAGTTTGTCGTTGTCATTAAAATTCCTTAGTTCAGGTTATGTATGTTAGCTTTAATTAATGTAAAAAACGTTGTTACCTTCAGCATATATTCGATGTTAGTATATAAAGAACTTATTTTTGTGTTATGTTTTTGGATAAAACTTTGTTATGTTTACAGTTTTTCGTTGGTCTGTATGATAATTTGGTAAGGTTATGAAAATCCTTGTTAAATATTACCGCGTCAATGTAAAATTAACGTTAATATGTTAGAAGATATGTTTGGAAAAAGTATGAATATGGGTTACGAATTTGTATGCAATGTATTACTTTAGCAGGTGTTAATGTGGAACTTTGTTAATGTTAACCCTTTATTCGTGCTTAAGTTGTGTTAGTTTGTCGTTGTCATTATTTTTTTTCCTTAAGTTCCCAAAAAATATTGATTGGGCCCCCCTATTTTAGCTTTATTAATATGAAAACTTGTTAATGGTAGCATATATTCGATGGTTAGTATATAAAGAACTCATTTTGTGCTATGTTTATATCCGAAATGATACTCTAAATGCTACGTAAATCAAGTTGTTGATTGTAAAATTAACAATGATATGTTAGAGATATGCCTGATAAAGTGTGAATAGGTTTACGTTTGTATGCTGTGCTAGGTACTTTACAGCTGTTAAGTATGGAACTTTTGTTAATGTTAGCGTTTATTCTAGCGTAAGGTGTGTTAGATTTGTTGTTGTATTATATTTTTAGTTCTGGTAATGCTATGTTAGCTTTATTAATGTGAAAACAATGTTACGTTAGCATATATTCGTTGGTTAGTATATAGAGAACTTATTTTTTGTACTATGTTATTGTTGTTGTTGAACGAGAATATATACCCCTTTTGAACTGATATGGTTCGTTCGTGCGTTGTAATTCTTGTTTACCTTTCTTCTGATTGGTTGAAAGAAAAGAATCTCATTACCTTTTAAAGATCTGTTTATACATCCGAATTTCGTCAGTAAGACATTTTTCGCTGTGTTGGTATGATGACCTCTCATTCTACTCCTACGAATGGCCTCTTTACGAGGACCTTCGTAATACCCAACGATGTGTCAATTACATTTTTTCGTAAAACGAATGGAAAGCAATATATTACCTGTATTCCAATTGGAGGTGCAGGTAATAGACCTTTAATCATTTCGGTTGAAGAATTCCTCAAGATTATCGACAGCGTTGAAGCTTGGGTAAAGAATGAGTATGTGTCATCTGAGACATCGCCTCCTGCTGAAATCAAAGGTGACAGCTTGAGAGGATATAATAGAATAGATGTTGCTTTCATTGCATCTGATAATGTTAAAAGTATTGATGTACGCAACTATTGGAAACCCAATGATGCTGTCACATTCATGCGTACGTGTATAGGTTTCACTGTTCGGTCATCTGAAAATATAACAGCTTTGTTTGATATGAAAAACGACTTAAAGTCTCATCTTAAAGATGTTGACATACTCGATGACTTAATTCATATAGCTCATGGTGTAATCTACGATATTTACACCGAAACATGTGGTTTCCCGTATAATGCAGTATACAGAAATGCCTTAATAACTATCACCCAGGATACGTTTACTTCTCTCTGGCGTGAGCGAGTGAGTGCTGTTGAACCGAAATATGCAGAAAAATGGTTTAGTGCCGCAGGTTGTATTTATGCTTACATCCTATCGGATGGTGTTGAATCTCTGGAGAAACATATAGAACTTGCTCAAATTTTTCCTATGTCCCCCTTGATTAGATGGATTAATATATTTAAAATAAAACTTATATGTTTGAATGTATTATATTTAATGTTCTTTTATTGAAAATTATATGTTATACACCTGAAAACTTGTTATACTGTCCTTATGTACGCTTTGTTGTTTAAGATGTTGGGGGTTGGCTGTTTATTTCGTGCAGCCGGTGTGTGTGTGTGTGTGTGTGTGTGTGTGTGTGTGTGTGTGTGTATGTGTGTGTTAAGTATGTTAATGTTCATAGTTTTAGCCCTACAGAGAATAAAAACTTTAAACTTTGTTTTGTTTACCTTTAGGTATTAATGCTAGTTAGGATAGGTTATGCTAAATTTTTTGTTAAATACTACTATGTTAATGTAAAATTAAAATTGATATGGTGATATGTTTGATAAAGTACGAATGGATTATGTTTTGTATGTCTTGTTAGTTAACTTTTACTGTTGATAAGTTTTGACCTTTGTTAATGTTAGCAGTTTTATTCGTGCTTAAGGTGTGTTAGGGTTGTCGTTGTATATTATATTCTTAGTTTCTAGCAATGTTTCGTTGGTTTTATTAATGTTGAAAACTTTGTTATGTTTAAGCATACTTTCGCTGTTCTGTATGATAATTACACAAGGTTATGGTAATTTTTTTAAAAATATTACCATGTTAATGTAAATTAACATCGTTATGTTAGAGACTATGCTTGAACAAGTGTGAATAAGTTACGTTTTTGTGTGCTATGTTAGTTACTTTACTGTGTTAAGTGTGGAACTTTTGTTAATGTTAACAAGTTTTATTCGTGTTTAAGGTGTGATAGGTTTGTCTTTGTACATTATTTTCTTAGTTCATCTTACGATGCTATGTTAGCTTATTAATGTGAAAAACCTTAATATGTAGAGATCAGTATGATAATTTACCAATGTTGTGATAAATTTGTTTAAATATTAGTCTTAATGTAAAATAACAGCGAAATGTTAGAAAAGTGTAAGTAGGTTACGTTTTTTTGATTATTAGTTACTTTATTGTTGTTAAGTGTGGAACTTTGTTAGCGTACAAGTTTATTCATGTTTAAACGGTGTGCTAGTTTGTTGTTGTGGTTATATTCAATAGTTCAGATGATACTAAGTAAACTTTATTAATGAGAAAACCTTGTTACGTCAACATATATTGATTGATGTTTGTATAAAGAACTTGATTTTATGTTATGATTATCCAAAATGATACTCGAAATGTGACTTGAATCAATAGATCAATAGATCAATAGATCAAGGATGGTCATGAGGGTGGCCTGATGCCGGCTGGATGGTGGTTTGATTTACTGATTACTGATTTAGGTATGTAAAAAGGTCAATTTTAGTAAAAATTTGACCTTAATCAATAGATCAATAGATCACAGATGGTCAGGAGGGAGGTTGGATAGTGGTTTGATTTAGTGATTTACTGATTTAGGGTATGTAAAACGTTACAATTTAGTAAAAATTTGACCTTAAATCAATAGAGCAATAGATCACAGATGGTCAGGAAGGGAGGTTGGATAGTGGTTTGATTAATTTTACTGCTTTAGGGTATTAAAACGTTACAATTTTAGTAAAAATTTGACCTTTATCAATAGACAATAGATCACAGATGGTCAGGAGGGAGGTTGGATAGTGGTTTGATTTAGTGATTTACTGCTTTAGGGTATGTAAAACTTACATTTTAGTAAAAATTTGCTTATCAATAGATAATAGATCACAAGAATGGTCAGGAGGGAGGTTGGATAGTGGTTTGATTTACTGATTTACGATTTAGGGTATGTAAACGTAAATTTGTAAAGTTATAAACATAAAAGTGTAAGAAATTTTATTTATTTATTTATTTTATTTATTTAATGTTTTATGTTATTTTTTCATCTTGATGGTTCTGAAACCATAATTTTCGAAATCTACAGACTCGAAAACATATATAAAAGACAAAAATATTGTATCATTACACAAATATTTATACTCGGCGCACCGCACGGAGCCAGCAACCGTGCAAGCTGTCAACACTACTCCTCTGAGTTAGACTCCTTCTAACATTCTTTCCTATCTTATTCACTGTCATCCTTCTTCATTCCCTCCTTCGACTCTGTTTTGCAACTCTGTGCTCTTTTTTTCAGTCGAAAACTCCCCTAATGGGGGGTCCTAGACACCCTAAACGGACTTATAACCATCATCAAACTCTACACTCGATAACCCCTTATAAGGACACCAACATTGTTGTTATACGACTGTTTATAACTCGGCACCGCAGTGGCTCCAACACCGGTGCCGGAGCCAACTCCTCAGATTCACATACCAAGTATTTCTAGAAATTCAACTCTGAATCTTCTCACCAAATTTCAGCCAATTACGAACACTTCGATTTTTTAAGGGGTGGGGTTTCCCCTCGGGGGGATTCCACGGGACGTAACCTTGTTACCGACGAGGATTACCTCCCATTCTACACAACCTCCTCCAAATTTTAACCAGAATACGATAACCTAACCCAGTAGATATTTTTTTGAACTCAGAACGGAAATGCGAAGAAGAACCGCGGCGGGAATATAAATAATAATAATAATATAATAAATAATAATAATAATAATAATAAATAATAATAATAATAATAATAAATAATAATAATAATAATAATAATAATAATAATAATAATAATAATAATAATAATAATAATAATAATAATAATAATAATAATAATAATAATAATAATAATAATAATAATACAGACTGATCAACACTAACCGATGTCTGAACCAAACCGAACCCTGAACCGGAGCCGGAGTCGGAGCCGAGCCGGAGTCGAGTCCGAGAGCAGGAGCCGGTGCCGGAGTCCGGAGCCGGAGCAGGAGCCGGTAGCCGGAGTCGGAATAACAAGACACTTCGAAATTGTGAGTCACTTCGTGATCAACAATCTTCGGAAGTAATAATTATTAATCATAATAAAAATAATAATAAAAATATTAAATTTCTTCGAAGTAATAATAATAATAATAATAATGGGTATGTGTATGTGTATGCGCACGCGCAAGCGCGCGTAATAAAAAAAATAATTACGAAATAACATGAAAAAGCAATTATCTTATCTCAAAAACACGTGTCCTTATCAGCTACGCTGATAAGGACACCCTACGCCTGTATTCCAAAAGTGGGGTCTGAAGTGGCTACCATACTACTGTCGTAACACAGAATAGGACCTATATTTTCTCGAAAACGAGGTACTTTAAAAAAACAACACTATTATTGACTTTGGAAACTGAAGAGAGGATAAAAAACTGAAGAAGAAAAATTATATACAAGTTACCTCTAGTATGACAAAGTATTTTTATTCTTGAACACAGTTTGTTCATCAAGCATGAATGAATTTAAATTTCCATCGTCAATTTTAATTTTCATCGTAATTCAAAAAGTCTTATTAACACTTTCACGTGTCAACTTACAACAGATGAAAATGGAACGTTTATTTTTAGCTCACCTCATATAATTTACTGTCATGGTTGCTATCGTCGTTCATGCCTTTCGGAGTGTTGTCGATGTGATAGACTCGATCCACGCGAGACATCTTCCCAGCAGCTTTGAGAAGACAATATATAAAGAATTAATTTTATTAATTGACAAGATCTTCAACGAATCAAAATATACACACCAAACATAAAAAAATGAATTCTTACACTAATATAAAAAAACTTCAATTAATTCTATTAATCTATATAATTTTTAAAATATTGAAATATATAGAGATAAACGTTTAAGGTGATAAGAGAGAAAGAAAGAAAACTTAAAAACTTATTAAAGGAAAAATATTGCCTTTATTTACTTGGCATCTCAATAGAAGTGTGTGACTTTGGAGTTTTGAAATTCCAGAAGCAGAAGTTCTCTTTCGAAGCAGCTATGATGTAACCACTTGTCATTGTGAGATAATGAGGCTCTATATCAATGTATTTGCCTATTTAAGCAAAGAATTTAAAATAATATATTGAAAATTTTATTTTGGCCCTACATACAAAGTAATTATGAAAATGGTTTAATTTTAGAATAACGTAATTTACCTAAATGTAAAAACTTTAATATGAATTTTAATTTTAATTTTAATTTTGAATATTAATTTACCTAATAATAATTAATTCTTTAAAATAATTAACTGTTCAGAATATAAAAATTGACACATATTACACAACAAAATTTCATGGAAGACTCTAGATACAATTATCCTAAAGAAATTTACACAAAAATATCCCAAATATTGTTTCATATTTAAAAAAATACTTTCTTATATTAAGAAATTCAAACTTACTATCAACAGGTGTTCCAATAGCATTACACATTATCAATCCGAATTGTCCAGATCCATCATCAGTTCTTATTGACAGTACACAGTGATCGCCTTTTTGAGTTATTCCCATTAAGTATTTTATATGCTTAATATAATGCTGGGAATATATATATATATATATATATATATATATATATATATATATATATAAATACTATATAATATATATATACTATATATATACTATATATATATATATATTATATATACTATATACTATATAGATTATATAATATATATAATATATAATTATATATATTATATATTTATATATATATTTGTAAAATATTATATATATATATATTATATATATATATATATTATATATATATATATATATAATTACTATATATATATATATATCATATTATATATATTATATATATTATATATATATATATATATATTATATATATATATATAAAGTGGTGCCTTGACATATGAACTGAGTTTAATCCGTACCGAAACCCGATTCGTATATCAAATGTTTCATATGCCAATGCAATTTTTACCATTGAAATTAATTGAAATGACTTTAATCCATTTCATTTTAGCTGTTTTTACCATATGAAAAATGTATTTATAGACAACAAAATTCAGGGTTGGTGATTTTTTTTAATTTTTTTTAGATAAAAATAAATTTTTGATTTTTTGGATTTTTTCGTTTTTTTTGGATTTTTTCAGATTCGTGACGTCACGCGAAATATAATTTGCAAACAAACTTTTTTTTAAGTTCAAATAAATTATTTTTGAAAGTGATTTAGTATGAGTTGCTCTGAGTTCAAAAATCTTAAAATAGGGCCTATAGTCTAACACAATGAAACAGCAACACTAAAGAGTGCGGGTTACAAATTGTAACCCGCACTCTTTAGTGCCAATGCCAATAGTTTGTTGAAATTTGAAAAAAATATATTAAAAACTTCATAATATATATAAAAATTATCGATATTGAGAATCGGATAATTTTAATAGTGAATAACGGGTCGATTAATACTTAAAAGTAACACCTGATATTATTTGTAATATTGATAAATGTTACATCGAAATAAAAAGAAACCTGTTGAAAACATAAATCTTGTGACAATAGTGTAGAAATTTGGAACAGAGTAGCCTTGCTATAATATTATTATTTTAATTTTTAATTTATATTGAAGATAAAACACTTAAATATACAAAAAAAAAATTAAAATATATATATAAAAAAGCAAAAAATCAAAAAAAATCAAAAATCAATTGAAAAAATCAGTTGATTTATATAAATTGATTTTTTCCGTGCCATCCCTGCAACAAATAATGCATGCAATCATAATAAAAGATAATTTAAATAATTTGTTGCCAGATCGATAGATATCAACATACTATGATATCAATCATATATTTATCATCTTTCGGCGATTCTGTCAACCTAGCGAGGCAGAGTTTTTGGCAACGTTGGTTCCCGCTTGACCAAAAATTTATCGTCGTTTACTGCGAAATAGCCTATCTATTCTTCTTAGACGTTTCGGCTGCTACACCCGTTTTGCATGAATAAATGGTTTTAAATGTTAACACTGTGCATTGTATGGTATTTTAAGGTATGTTATATATTTTTTGGTGTAGTTTATAATGTATTATTTTCCTTAAGGTGAGCAATTATGCTTAAACATTGGAAGTAAAATTCTCAGTGTGGTGATAGCTTAGTTTTTTGAAATCAGATATGTGGAAAACTTCCATGAGATAAATGGAAGGCTTTCACATATCCTGGGCTTCGGCATCATAGGGAATCTTCGCCCAAATTTTTCCAGATTTCATAAAACTTTGCAATTGCATAGTATGTACATGAAATAGTACAACTTGCACTGTTTTGGGATGCATACTATGTGATTCTATTTTGTCGTCACATATTGCATGTGTTAGAATATCAAACGTTATTCTCTTATATGTATACTATGTGACTAATTCCATCCAAAGTACATACTAGTAAATTTGTGTTCCAAATGATGCCACATACATCATTTGAGGTACAGACGCTAGTATGGAATTTTTTAATGTCGTAATATTTGATATGACAATGACTATTTACAAATATTCATTGTTATATTACTGATATTACTAATGCTGCATTATATACACATGCCTCACATGATGTGGTTGGTATTTTTCTGAGGACAATAGTGCTCAGAAAAATGCTGTTCATGTCATTGTGTATCCTTGTACCATAACATGCTGTATTCTCATGAATATTAATTTTTTCATTAGAATGCTCCCATGTTGTGTGTACCATCAAAATCTTTGTACCATAACATGCTGTATTATCATGAATATTAGCTTATTCATTAGAATGCTCACATGTTATGTGTACCATCAAAATCTTTGTACCATAACATGCTGTATTCTCAAGAATATTAGGGGAGGGTCTAATTTTTGCTTCGGGCTGAGCCCCATTTTCAACCCCCATAAAAACGGACATAAAATTCGAAATTTTCAGCCGATTTTGACCATATAAACACCAAACTGTCGCTTTTTTTCTCTGAAAATTAATTTTTGACATCGTCGAGTCCTCCAAACTATTTTTCGAAATGACCAAAGACCATTCAAAAGCAGCAGTAAATTTGACCATATCTACATTGGTCGGTCCTGGCTCATTTCGTTTTGAAATTGCGGGCTGAAATATTTTCAGCTGATTCGCAGCTCTCAGATCACTGTCGGAGCTTACTAGATACTTCAGGGTTAGATTTTCAAACAGCCCTCAAAAAATATTTTTTCAAATTTTTGACAGCAATGACAAAATTATGTGTATCTCCCCCGACTTCATTCATATGCCCTGAAAATTTGATGTTGATCAGATAATTTTAAAAAACTTCAATATTTCAATTTCTTTCAAAATTTAATAGTTCCAGAAAGTGAAATATTAAGATTTTTTCTACATATCCAATTAACATCAAATTTTCTTAGGGTTTAAGGAAGGTTGAGAATAATCTTTTTACCTTATAGATAATTTTTTTGTATACCCAAAAGAAAATTTTTTAAAAAAATTTCAAAATTTTTTTTTTTTTGAAAATTTGTTCCAAGAAAAAATCCCAAACTACTGCATATACAAAGAAATTATCTAAGTAAGAAATGTGCATCTCCCCGACTACAAATGTCCTGAAAATTTCATCCGGATCGGATAAACAGAAAAATATTCATTTTCAATTTCAAAACCCAAAAATAGTAGGTTTTGAAAATCGACCAATGCTCAGATATGGGGTCAAATATCAAAATTCCCCTGCTATACTTTTTAGATAATAGTCCAATCTTTGTATTTTTTAAGTTTGAAGTCATTTCGAAAAATAGTTTAGGAGGAGTTTCGACAAATGTCAAAAACCTAGATTTTCAAAAATTGAAAATACCAAAACAATGACTACAGACACAGAAAAACACTGGAATACGACGTTTTAGAGGTAAAAAAAAGCTACAGTTTGGTGTTTATATGGTCAAAATCGGCTGAAAATTTCGAATTTTATGTCCATTTTTATGGGGGTGAAAATTGGGCTAAAAAAATTGGACCCTCCCTTTAATTTATTCATGAGATTGCTCACATGTTATGTGTATCATTAAAGTAAACTACTTTTCATTATTGCCTTTCGACCAAGCTGACAAATTGCATTTTTTTTCTTACAGCTTGGGCTTCAATTGCTTTCTACTTGTTTCAACTGTAGTCTACTTACTTCTAAAATATACTGGTTGACAAAATAAAGTTTCTATTTTTGGTTATAAAAATGTTTTGGAGATTCTTTGGAAGTATCAGACCGACTTAATCCATACTGGCACAACACCACTTTCATTTCAATCAACAACAGACTCAACCATATCTCAACAACCACTTTTCCCACAAAATAAACTAATTTTAAAGGTGTACAATACACTTACCATGGAGTTCAAACGGCTCTGGCTGATGGGAGATGTTGGAAGAGGAGGAGTAGGCAAAAGAATTTTTTTATTTTTTTTCATTTTAACTTACATGCTACGCACACTTATTTCAAAGATATTTTTTAAATTATTTATTTTCTATTAATTTTTTCACTTCATTTTCAAACTTAAATTATCATCTTCACAGCGTTTTGGCTGTTTCACCTTGCTTCCATTATCTTCTTTGCAGGTTGTTTCATCAGAAACCTATCCAGGGATGTTTGTTTCTTCCTCTCCTTCAAAATGTTTCGGAAGTGTGTGGGAGCTGTGTCGTTGAACAGCGCAGCCGTACGATCAGTTGCAATTTTTTCCTGCTTATTTCCGTTCTATAAAGTTCGTAACTTTCTCCCACATTCCCAGCATTTCCTTTATCTCACTTGTTGACTGTATTCCTCCGCCTCTGTTTCTTCCTCTTTGCTTATTTCCTGCAGAACCTCCTTTTGCTGATGTGCCTGAAGCTCTGATAACTCCTCCATTTCAGTTCCTCCGAATGCACCTCGACAAGTTCGTTAACATCCGCTACATCCACCTCCAGGCCTATGAACTTTCCGAGGGACACAATCTCCTCCCAACACCTGCAGTTCGGGTTCGAATCCTTCGAAGTTCCTTTCGTCCACAGCATCAGGACACAGCTTTTTCCACGCAGAGATCAAGGTCCTCCTTGTAACACCCTGCCAGGCCGTAGCGAAGATTCTGAGGAAGCTCACTATATTTTAGTGATCTTTCCAAATCTCTCGGAGAGAGAGGTTTGTGTCCTCCATAACCTCGAAGCAGCGCCGGAAAAGGTGCTTCATATAAAATGTTTTTTTTTTTGGTCCATGGGTTGAAGGGTAGGGGTGGTGTTGGGCGGCAGGAACTTAATCTTGATGAGGGTCGGCAGGAGCGTTGTCGAGGACGAGCAAGGTTTTCACGGGAAAGTCATTTTCCTTTAGGTAGTTCTTGACTGCTGGGCCAAAGACCAAATTGACCCAGTCGACAAAAACCGCCTCGTGACCCACGCTTTCGGGTTTGACCTCCACATCACCTGTAGTTTCTCCTTGATAATTTTGTGCGTCTTAAACGCTCTGGGGTTTTCTGAGTGGTAGACTAGCAGCGGCTTGGCTTTACATTCGCTAAACGCATTCACACACAGGGCGAGGGTCAACCTGCCCTCCGTCGGTTAGTGCCCTGATATCTTCTCCTCCGCCGTGATGTATGTCCTCCTTGGCATCTTCTCCCAGAAGAGCCCTGTCTCGTCACAGTTAAAGCCTCCTTGGGGATGTATTCTTCAGCTTTAATGAACTCGTCAAAGCTTTTGATGAACACCTCAGCTGCATTGATGTCAGATCTCCCTGACTCATCATGCTTGACGACGGAGTGGATGTCTGTCCGTTTGCGGAAATTATCTAACCAGCTACGGCAGGCTTTAAATGAATCCTCGATGGCTGAAGTTCCTGGGTTCTGTTGCACCAAATCTGAGAAAATGGAGCGTGCCTTTTCGCATATTATAGCCTCTGTTGCTGTGTCTCCTGCTAGCTGCTTCTCCGTCAAAAACACAGCAAGCATCTTCTCAATCCTCTCGTGGATGTTGCTACGCAGCTTGAAGATTATTGTTACGAGCTTGGCTGGAGCTATAGCCTTCAACGAGTCCTTCTGCTTCAATATTGTGGCTATTGTAGAAGCGGAACGCTGGCACTCCTTCGCCAAGTTAATTACGCGAAAGATGTTTTTCGATTACTTCACGCTTGATTTCCATGGAAATCGACCTTTTCACTCTCTCACCACTCTTTGCATCATTCACTTTCTTAGCAAACATGCTTGCAATTACAAAAATAGCTTTAAACCAAAAAAAAAAAAAAAAAAAAAAAAAAAAAAAAAAGGATTCGAACGCAGCACAACGCGGATGATGCAGTAACAGCGAGAAAAACACGTGGACTAAATGCCTGGCTTAGGCTCAGGTTCAAGGTTGACCATATGGCTTTACATCGACGGATACGTATATCGGGGCAAAAAAATCGACGAATTCTCGATTCATATCTCAAACTTTTCGTATGTTTGGTCATTTGTATGTCGAGGTACCACTATACATACATAATATATAATATATATAATATATATTATATATATAATATATAAATATATATATATATATATATATATATATATATATATATATATATATATATATATAATATATATAATATAAGTTATATAATATATATATATATATACTATATATATTTATATATATATATATATATTAATATATATATATTTATATATAATATATAATAATCTATATATTTATTATATATACTATATATATATATTTAATATATATATATATATAATATATATAATATATATATATATATATATATATATAATATTATATATAGATAATATATATATATATTATATATATATATTAATAGGTTATCTGTGGCAGGTGTTAGTGATATATGGTGTTGGTGGTAGGCTTCTGAATGGAACCAAAAGTATGTATGACGATATTGAAGCAGGTGTAAAAAAAATGAAGTTGACAGTGATTGGTTTAATATTAATAGCGGAGTGAGGTAGGGGTGTGCTATGTCTCCAAGGTTATTCAATTTGTATTTGGATGGGGTTATGAAAGAATTAGAGGTAGGAGTGGCAAGTGAAGGTGTTAGAATGATGGAGAAAATGGGGCAAAAGGGAAAAAAAAAGTTGTTTTTTTTTTGTCTGTCGTATTTGTATGCGGATGATTTGGTTTTGTGTGGTGAATCTGAAAAGAGTATGTGAGGATTGGTAGAGGGATTTGGCAGGGTGTGTAAAAAAAGGGGTTTGAAAGTAAATATAGATAAGAGTAAGGATATGGTAGTGAATGAGGGAAGTTCGCGGTGTGAAGTTGTTAGATGGTGAGCAACGGGAAGAAGTGTCCGAGTTTAAATATTTAGGATATATGTTGGATGTAAAGGGAACGGATGATGTGGAGTGTGGTAGGAAATTTGTGAATGGTAGGAATTTGGTTGGTGCAATTAAATCCTTGTTGGATGTTAAGGAACTAAGTCTTGAGTACGCAATGGTTTTGCATGAGGGTATGTTGTTACCTGTGTTAATGTAAAGTAGTGAAATGTTGGTCTGGAATAAGAGGCATAAATCTAAAGTACAATGTTTTCAGATGGACAATCTTAAGAGGCGTGTTGGGGGTGAGAAGAATTGATAAAAGGAGGAATGAACGTATTAAAGAGTTGTGTCGTTTGAAGGAAGGCGTAAATGAGAGAATAAACGGGAGTACATGGAGATGGTTTGGTCATATGGAAAGGATGGATGATAGTTTGTTGGTTAAGCTGATGTATAGTGGTGAGTGTGCAGGGAATCGACAGGCTGGGAGACCGAAGAAGAAGCGGATTGAGTCAGAAAAGGAATGCTTGAAGGGGAGGAATGTGAGTTTGGCAGAGGCGAGAAGAAAGGTGCATAATAGGAATGAATGGCGGAGTTTTATAAGTGGGTATGGTTGTGGGCCTGGCCCAGGGAATGAACCCCACATTGACGAGATACCAGAGTGTGGGTCCGTCGCAGTCTCGTGAAACCCTAGGGAGTATTTTTCTGACTGTGACGAGTTTCACTTAATGGTATAAAGGGAACGGTAAGAGAGGAGAGTTTTCTGTTTCCGGATAAAGATGATATATATATATATATATATATATATATATATATAATATATAATATAATATATATATATATATATATATATTATATATATATATATATATAATATATATATATCGACGGGTCTGGGTGGAGAGGGGGCTGCGACCCACCACTGAAAATGAGTCCAAAAGCAGCCCCCAGGGAACGAAACGACTCTCCAATTCATCGCGACAATGCTCACTCTCTTCACCAACATAATCTAGTCTTCAGCTAATGAAGGGGTTCTCAAGACAACTCACTTACCTCCCTTCAATATATAGTGATCACGGAGTGACTAGTGCCACTGGAGTGGCAAAACGAACACAGCCAGCATCCCTTCTTTCAAAGTTGTTCGCCGTGGTAAGACATTTCGTTGTAGAGTTGTTTTCCACAATCGTATACGCGGCCATTACATCTCAATTCAAAGTTTCTTCTGCCTGGGCGCTGCTCTGTTCGGTCATCCTGTAACGCCTGTACTGTGCTTCTCACTGCAGGTGCAGACCTACTGCACGTAAGAGTACAGAGTGATCGAAGCCTTCTCGGTGCCTTTAATGTGTGCACACCTGGCTCTCATCTGACAGCTGACCAACGTCCTTCTAGGTGCGCAGAGCGGGTGTGCTCGCGGCATTGTTACTGGGGGGAAGTTCTGTGGCGTCTGGTGAGAAGGGGGCTGCGACCACCACTGATGAGTCCAAAGCAGCCCCCCGGGACGAAACGCCAATTCATCGCGACAATGCTCACTCTCTTCAACATCATCTAGTCTTCAGCTAATGAAGGTGGGTCTCAAGACAACTCACTTACCTCCCTTCACATAATTATATATTTTATAATATATATATTATATATATAATATAATATATATATATATCTATATATATATACTATATAATATATATATATTATATAATAATATATATAGATATGACTCAAAAGTGATGGTACATAATGTAAGAACGACACGTACACACCAGTTGGAGTAAAAAAACGTCAGTAAGCAGGAGTCCGCAAACCAGTCACTTGCGAGATATGTGAGAATGTTATGCTATGATCCAGCACTGATCTGTGTGTTATGTACCCAAGCAATTCATGTCCCTTATATACTACCCACCAGTTCACTATGTGCCGTGGTATAAGTGTAGAAACATAAGTGTAGAAACAAAGAATGGATTTATTAAATATAAGGTACGAAAGTTGTTCTAATCTTACGCAAAATGTTACATGTTACAATGTGTTATAGCTGTTCAAAATGCAGGCCGTACATTTTCTAATTGCTAATATGCATCTGCATTCCTATGATGCAAAGGGTTTAATTCAGGTGACCTAGGGTGCCAAGGTACAAGACCACCTCGACCTATCCATAGTTGGTATACCTTTGGTCTGATGCCACCTAACATGTAAAGGGGAATATCTAAGTTAGCAAGAAACCTGTGTTACAACGGCTCAATGAGTTGCTATGGATGAACGTGTGGTTTATTTAGACAATCTCTGAGCATCCATATCGAACTTTCAATGAAAAACTCATTAACTCATTTGGGTTGACGTCACGCCAAACATTCGTAATATGGTAATTAAAATTGCCATCACTGGTAAACCATGAATTGTCTGCGAATAAGTTACAAAATGAATGTCTAATACAATCTGTTGCTGCAACCACTGACTAAAGATAACCTTGGAATGAAAATTGGACGCACTGAGACCTTGTAAGTGTTGGAGGTGTTTGGAATACAGCAACTGACGATGCAAAATCAGCCACACATACTACTACTACTCTGATTCACCATACGCTCCTGTGCAGCAGTCCTCCTCTATGAGGATCCTGGAGAATGCTCAACCTTCGTAACACCCTCTCTTCAACATCAGGTGTTATGATTACAGAACTACCTGTCGTATATATGTACTAGTGATGGAATACATCCGCAACTTGCGGAACATTCCACACCTAAATTTGACACTCCGCATCCGCAATCCTCACTTAACGGCGACATCCGCCATCCGCTCCCGCATCCTCCTTGTTTCAAAAATGAGGATGTTTGGAGGATGTTTTACCCTACATATAGTGCATGATATATGAGTAAACTCTATGTTGTCATGCTTTATTCATGGAGTTTTGGGAATAATTGGTAAATTTTGGGAATTTCGATTTTCTGTATATATATATTTACTGTAATTTTTATATATATATATAATTATATACTAAATTATTATATATATACTAAATTATATATTTATAATTTAATAATAATTATAATATAATTATATATATATATATATATATTATATATAATATATATATATAATATATATTAATAGTTAAGTATATAATATATATATATATATTATATAACATATTCTGGCATTCCTCTTCCTCCTCCTTACTCTTCTCAGGTGTTTCCATGCTTTGCTGAGATTTACATTTGATCGGAGTGCATGGGCTCCTGAAATCTATGAACGTTAGGAAGGCGGGTGGCCCGGATGGCATTCCTCCCGAGTTTTTTTGAGGGAGTGCTGCTTCCGTGCTGGCCCATCCTCTCGTTTCAACTATATTTTATCGCTCAACTACTTAGCAACTTTCCCCCAGTGTTTGGAAAACGACGCATATGGTCCAAACCTATCCGAAAAAAGGAAGTCGCTCTTGATTCCTTCTAACTATTGCCCTATAGCTTCTAAACTTATATTTCTACCTAGACGATCTTTGAAACGCCCTTCTCAAACTCTCATTTTCTTAGATTTTATCCTGGAATCTCATTCCCTTTCTTCCGATGGCCAGTACGGCTTTTTTTGACTTCAAGATCTTTTTGACGATATACTTTCCTATCTTACTGAATTATGGTCTTCTCTTGAGAACTACGGGGAGACTTGGCTTGATGGCGCTTGACATATCCAAAGCATTTGATCAGGTATGGCACGCGTCACTGCTCTCCAAGCTTCCTTCCTTCCCTTTGCTTACTTATGTCTAGCTTTCTTTCAAATCGCTCAATATCGGCTGTTGTTGATGGGGCGACTTCTTCCTTTCTCTGTTAATAGTGGTTTATTCTTACTTTTCACTCCTACTTTATATCATTGGCTTTTCATTAATGATCTTCCTGCACATCTAACTATATCCACTCATATGCCGATGACTCGACACTTCATTCTTCAACTCATTTCAATTCTGATCCTTCTTTTACTTCTAGAATTGCCTCTCGTCTTAATCTTTCCGATCCCATTCTCGCTGATCTGGATAGAATTTCCGGGTGGGGTCGTCTCAACCTTATGAAATTTAATTCTTTAAAAACCTAACTTCTACAAATCTCCCTCTCTAAGACACCTTCTAACTTTTATATCTCTTGCGACGGTTCTCTCGTCTCTCCCCTTTTGACCATATAAACATCCTTGGACTTAACATAAACCAAAAAAATGTCTTGAAACCTCACATCACAACGGTTGCATAGTGCGGCGTCAAAGAAACTGAGAGTTCTGTTTAGGCTGCGGACTTTTTTCTCTTCACAGTTACTTCAGTTATACAGGGTATGGAGTACTGGCTCTCATATCTGGGGGGAGGGGGCTCAGGTTTTTTCACCCGGCTTTTGGTTAGGGTCGAGTCAAAGGCAAACACAGACTTATAAACTGTCCTGTACTTTTCTTGTTCACTTGAGGCCTTCTATCTTTGCGGCGGATGTTGGTGCTTTATTCTTTTAAATATAGGTACTGTGCGGCAAGTGATTCGAGGGATACTTCGCCACTCGCGCGAAAACCAAACCTTTAAGACGCCTCGTAGCACAAGGGGTGGCTGTGTCGCACATGAGATTTGTGTTGATATCAGCAACTCCAGACTAGTTCGCTGTGGTGCCTCCTTCTTTCCTGCCACCTCGTTCTGTGGAATTCTCTTCCCCATCTTTTCTGTGTTTTTCCTACTGCAATTTAAATCTCCCTCACTTTAAGCCCCGCGTCTGGGCTCATCTGCGTAATTTGCGTAAGTTGAATTTTTGTTGAGTTTAACACGACCCTCCTTG
Organism: Trachelipus rathkii; assembly: GCA_015478945.1. Classification (NCBI taxonomy): domain Eukaryota; kingdom Metazoa; phylum Arthropoda; class Malacostraca; order Isopoda; family Trachelipodidae; genus Trachelipus; species Trachelipus rathkii. Next base: position 57,232 of record JABUQX010067188.1, on the reverse strand, counting down.
AAATAGGGCTTTGCCCGTGAGCGGTGGTGAAAAACTGTAAAATATATATATAAATATATTAATTATATATATATATTATTATAATGATAATATTATATATATATTATATATAAAATATATATATATATCATATATATATATCGTATATATATATATATATATATATATATATATACTAGTATATATATAAAAATTTTTAATTACAATTTCAAAGAAAAAACATACACATACCGCCAAATCTCTCAATCCTACTTTAAGATTCCGCATTGCCGCATCCGCATCCTCATCATCTTTCGCCCCCTCCAAGATCCGCATCCGCATCCGCATCCGCAAACAGTCAAATTTTGACATCCGGTCCGGTCCATGTACGAAGCTCCCATGCTCTTTGAGACGTTGATGCATCCTTATGAATGTGACTGTCTTGTTCTATCAGTGGAGGAAAGTTTTATGGTAAAATCGTGAATCACATCATGCATTGCAATTAGTTTTACCCTACATATAGTGCATAATATATCCGTAAACTCTGTTGTTGTACGGACGTTGCTTTTTGACAATAGGACTACAAAAACTCCAGTTTTTAATGTTTCTTATATTCTGTTTCAAACCAATGACAACAGTACACTAATTCCATGTATGCTGTTTTGTTTATACTAACGTCCCTCGCGGCAATGACACAAAATTTTCTCGAACAAAATGAGCGATATCCATTGTACAGGTGTGTACGTCGAAAGGGACACGAATTGCATGAGTATATTACACACTGGTTAATTAATGGTGGGTGGTCATATAACATTCTCGCGTATCCAACAAGCGGCTCATGTGTGGACCCATGTTTATTGAGACCTTATTGCTTCTACTGATATGGAAATGTCACCAATAAATTTTGTGACATATTTATTGGTTGCGAAGTGGCTCTCACTTATGGTTATGAGGGGAAGTTGTGTGTGTGTGTGTGTGTGGGGGGGGGCTTTCATTTTGATTTACGTCATGCTCTTCTACTTAACTATTCTATTTTTGTGCATGTTACGCACCCTACTCCATATTATATAATATATATATATATATATATATATATATATATATATATAATAGTATAAATATATATATATAATATTATATATATATATATATATATATATATAACGTATATATATATATATAATATTATATTATATAAATAGATATATATATATATATATAATACATATATATATATATATATGATATATATATATATATATATATATATATATATAATATATATATATATATATATATATATATATATATAATATATATACTATATTTTTATATAATATGGAGTAGTGGTGCGTAACAATGCACAAAAATATATATATATTATATATATAATATATACTATAGTATTATATATATATATATATATATATATATAATATATATATATATATATATATATAATATATATCGTTCATTTTCTGCAAGAAAGGAAGTACTCAAAAATTGCGTTTTTCCAGGAAAGGCATTTGAAATTGTAATGTAAAATGTAGGTCAGCAGTAACATTTTCAATGTAAAACTTGACAGCAAAATTTTCGTACTGGGAATAAAGTAGATAAGAAAATGACTTATTTTCTGATATCCATTCAGCTTAAGTCAAGACTACAATCCCTCCGTCAAAAAGAATAAAATAAAAATATTAAAAAAAATATTTTTATGTATGAGAATTAACAGCTAAATGAAAGATATTATTCATTACTCTTTTGACAATTTTATTCACTAAAGTTTTTATAAATTCAGATCAATAATAAATAAATGAATGTCAAGACAGATGCGTAGGAAAGAGAAAGTGGAAAAAGGAAGGATGGTCAACCTTGTAAGTTACATGGTACAAATTTCCTAATTTTGAAAGACTATTAATCTTTTAACGTAAGACAAATAAAGATCTCGTAAAGAAGTTTTTAATCTTTTCAACGTAAGGAGAATAAAGATCTCGTAAAGAAGTATTTTAATCTTTTTAACGTAAGGAGAATAAAGATCATATATTGAAGCAAGTTTTCATTCATTACAAGATAAAATAAAGCTTAAAATGAAATTAAAATTAAATTAAAATTAAAAACTTTAAAAATTTAAATACTAACCTCATTATTTTTGCAGTCCCAAAAAGTTACACACGTTTCAGATCTTTCAGGTTTTGTGTAGGTATAAACAACAGTATCGTTAAAGTAGCACCATTTGTAATCTGGCCTTATATTAGCAAAATAAATGAATGAGTCAACGGCAAGAGCAATTCTCAAGCTTCCTCCCTCCCAAGAACAAGCAGTAAGACTATTTCCCGGCACTTTTAAGGTTCTTAAGTGCTGGTACAAATAAAAATAATATGAATTAAAAACTAAAGACATGGTTTTTTTTTATACTACATAGTTTTTTTTTATTATATCTTACATCACTGTAAGGAGTGGCGTAGATTTATTATGGCAAACGCAGTAAAAATAATTGAATTAATAAACGAAGTGTAATTTCACGACAATAAAGCTGAGTAATGAGAAAATTTCCATGAATTATGTGTAGTTGAAAGAAGCATATATATGAATAGATCACTCTTCTGTAAATGCATGAAAACTTTCTATAATCTTACCTCTCCAAATGGAGTGTAGAATTGTACAACATTGCACTCTTTCTCAGCTGAAGAATCAGATAACTGGAGACTTCCAGCAACAGCCATAACCGAACCATTGTGATTCCACTGACATGATACAACAGTCATCCCAGTATCTATCAGAACAGGTTCTACAAAATAAATGAAACAAATTAATGCAATCTGTGAGCAACTTCGAACCTAATATTTAACTTAATGGTAAATCGGATTTAATTTGCGAAACTCAAAATTACTCTTAATACCGAGCGAATGGAACCAAATAAAATCCAATTAAGCGTTTCTAAAATACAAAACAGTGAAAATAAGTAAGCCCAGTAAGTAGAATGAGTAAATTTAAACTTACATCTATAAATTAGGAGGAGGCCGCCAAATTTTCTATCTTTAAATGTGTTAAAGATTGCCAATTGAAAATATTAATAAAAAAAAAAAACTAAAGTAATACTTTTTAACGACTACCTTCTACCTTCCAGCAAATGAATAATTTTCTTTAAAGAGGTTATTAGGCATTGATACTAAATTTTGGCTCCTCAGAGAACATATCGTCGACTCAATGACCAAAAGTTTTCATAAAAAGGGTTTAAATATTTAAGTTAGGCAATAGAACAACGCCCTCCGAATCCAACAACAAATTGTTCGTGTGTGTGTGTGTGTGTGTGTGGGGGGGGGGGTTATAACTTTCCAAACACACTAGTGTTTTCGGCATTGGAAACATTTAAGGAGAGCGTTGTTGCCAGTGCAAAGAAATGAAAAAACGGTGAATATATATATATATATATATAATATATATATATATATATATATATATATGTATATAATATTATATATATATATATTATCTTATATATATATATATATATATATAATATATATATATATATTATATAGTATATATAATATATATATTATATATATTATATATATATATTATTATATAATATATATATACTATAATATTAATATATATATAAATATATATATATATATATATATTTATATATATATTATATATATATATATATACTATATATATATGAAAATGTTTTCAATCTTACGATCATCATTTTGATTTCTCATTATCTGCATTTCTTCCATTGTCATAGCATATACTGAGAGCTGGACAATCCGGTTCAAGGTATCCATGTTTTCCATTGTACCATTGCAAACCCACAACATTTGCTCCAGCAGCCAAGCTTCCTAAACACTGGATGGTTAAGCGGTTCTAAAAAAAATAATATATATATATATAATATATATATTATATATATATATATTATATAATAATTATTATATATTAATATTCTAATATATATATATATATATATATAATATATATATATAATATATATATATTATATTATATATATATTATATATATCATATATATATCTATTATATATAATAATATATATATAAATATATATAGCTTCCTAAACACTGTATAGTTATATATATATATAATATATATATATATATATATATATATATATATAAGGTGGGCAACAGCGCTAGTTGCTCTCCAGCTAAATGACATGCGTTCTTGCGCTAACATTTGTTACAAGCGCTTATACACTTGCGCTTTACTAATGTTACAAGAGTGCAAGTTTTTGTCGAATCGCATTTATCACTCATAGAAAACTTGCCTAACATCAACTACTACATGGAAATGCCCCCCCCGAAATGAAATAACAAAACCACCGAACACATGCAATTGGTCATGAAACATATGTACGGAGGTGGTCAGTTTCCACCCAGTCGCCGCACAGTGAGATTGGGTTGATCCGTACATCTCAAACTGTGCTAGTGATCTCTTGCGTTGTAACCTGTTGATATCTACAGTCTTTTCAGTTTCAGTGTAAGTGTGCAGATAACATGAACCAAACCCTAACGGTGATATAATTATGCTGCAAATATGATAGTGCTTGTTTTAATCACGTAAAGAGTTTTCAAGCAAATAACAGTTTCTATTTAGGATTTGTAAAAAAATTGGACTGGTGTTTTAAATTTTAATCTTAAATAGGAACGGGCAGTGAGAGTGCCACATACATTTGCTATATTGATTACGTTTTATCAGTGTCTTTGTGTTTAAATTTGGGGGTACATTACCTACCGCAGGGGGTTTTGGTCTGGGGAAATTGTGTTACATGTATTTCCTAACCAAGTGGATTTGAATGCAAAGATTATCTAGGCTTGATGGCAAACCCTGCTTCGGCTCAACCCATTTGGAAATTCTAGCCACCGTGGACGTGATTTCATATCCAAACGAGCCGACCATCTTATGCTAGAAGTATGAGAGAGTGTGTGATTTTGTATGTTATAATAGATTGTTCTGTTGTATGAGTTAGCTATGTTTTTAGGTGATGTGTGGGTATTGAGATTAGTGTAATACATCATGCCGTAAACTGCAATTAAGTATTACAAAACATCTCCTACTGATGGTAATTTTTCGTGTCCGTTCAGGTAGCCAGACCGAGATTCGAACACTCGCTCTCGCGAGAGGAAAATTCCGATCTTTAAACGAAAAAGGACTCACATTAGTCCACTGAGTTACCATGAACTCCTTTATATATATATATATATATATATATATATATATATATATATATATATATATATATATATATATATATATATATCACCTAAGCCACTAGGCAGGTGGTATTCTGGCCTGGTAAACTAGCCCCACAGTTGGTTTCGAAACGAAACGAAATTACATTCAAACTGAATTACCAATAAAATGATACACAAAATTCACGTGATTCGTGACAGAAAGTTAAATAGCAGTGCTATTAAGTGTCAACAAGTCAGCTGGAATATGAAGCGAGTGTCTTTAATTTAACATAGATATGATGAACAGATTATCGAAAATGGTTATGGAATTTAGGACGAGTAGTCTGAACTACCCAATTCTGGTAGATTCACTGTGGGCTCCTGGTCTTCGCACCATAGTTTACATGTATGTAACACTTAACGGTTAAGTCTGGGATCAGAGTGTTGGACAAATGAAGAATGAGACTGAATAAAAGCTAATGAGTCACGTGAGCTCTTCTCAACTAAGGAACCATATGACTAGAGAGTCTAGAAGGTTGTTGTATTAGCGATAGTATAAAGAAGAGTGATGAAACAGTTCGACAGTAGGAAAGATATTGAGGAGTGTCGGTGAGTGTAATCGAGTTAATAACACGGAAAATTTTTCAATCATTCTTTTAAGGAATGTTTGAATGAGAACACCTCAGATATGCGACGCATACTCCATGCAAGGATCAACAATACCCATAAACAGAGCAAACAACTGGGATGGCGTGAAGAAATTCTAAAGACGCCTCAGAATACCCACCTCTAAAAAACTTGTTTTATAAAAGAATTAATATGAACCTTTCAAAAAAGGGAAAGACTTGAGTCAAGTGTTTTCAAAGAAGAAGAAGATGCTGCAGTTGCGAGAAAGATTTTGTGGAGTAGATGAAAGAAAGGAGTTTTAGAGGCATTGAAAACCACCACATTTTCTCAGTCCCAATTAGAAATGCAAAAGAGATCAGAGATCAGTTGATCCAAGGTCGTCCTTTTAGCAGCGGATATTTGATACTGAGTGGGACTCGTTTCAAATTGAAAAGTGTAACAAAGCGAGGAGTCGTCAGAGTAAGAATAGATAATTGTTGAAGCGACAGAGAGGTCATTTATAAAGAGTAGAAAAGGAGATTGGGATAGGACAAAACCCTGAGGAACACCACAACTAATAGATTTAAAGGATGAACGGTGGCCGTCTACAGTTGTTGCTATAGAACGATCCGAAAGAAAATCAGAGAGAATGTTAGATACCGAAAGATTGAAGTTTGGATATTAAACCTTTTGATATGTTTAGCGCCTCAGCAAAAGATTTACTGAAATGCCGAAAAGAAATGGACGAAAATCCGGAGATGGGATGGATGAAGATCAGCAGTGGAGAACTCCTTGCGAAAGTCACAATAGCGATCAGAGATAAAATTAAAAGAATTAAGATGTTTGAAAAATCTTCCATTTAAGTATAAAATTGGAAACTTTGAAAAGAAAGGACGTTAAAGGGATAGGGAAATGGAGCATTGAGGATGGTCCCCATTCTTCGACACAAGATGAATAAGCGGATGTTTCCAGCAGAAAGGAAATATCGAAGTAGGTAAGCAGAGGCGAAACGGTTTGCCAAGGCTAAAAGGACAAGTTTTAAGAACCACTGAAGGGATACCATCAGGAGTTCAGGACCATACCTCTTTTTAGTGTTAAGATTAGAGAGGGCAGAAATAACATCTTCAGAAGCAATTGCAATTTTCAAATAAATGAGCTGGAAAGGTTGAAGGAGGAATAGCTACGGAATCGTTAAGAGCGGAATTAGAAGAAAAGGTCTAACCGAAGAGTTCGTCATTTGTAGAAAGAAAAACGAGTTATGCCGAAAGAAGAAACTTAAGGAGGGAAAGAAGAAGAAGAAAAATTAGATTTAAAATTTTTTTTTTTTGCAAAATGCCAAAAAGAGCGTGAGGATGAGAAACCAGAAAGATCATTACACTTTCTGCGGAGTATGAGTTTTTAGAGTCACGCATAATAGATATTGTATGATTCCGGAATGAAAAATAAGCAGCATAAGTTTGTTAAGGTTTAGTTGTTATAGTTGGAGGAAAAGAGAATTTAATGTACTCCTCCATGTCCAAAGCTATGCTTTCTCAATCTTCCGATAAACCCCTCTAACTAAAGCAATAATCATTACAAAGAAAATTAAAGAAAAACGAACGCAAATCCGACCAGTTAGCAGCACCAAAGTGTCAAAAACGTTTTCCTCCATGGGCTGGGGTGGAGGATCTTTCCTGCGGAAGGCTTGGATTTAGAACATGATACCGAGATAAGATAGTGATCAGAGGAACTTGGAGTCTGAAAGAGTTTCACTGTATAAGGAGAATGATTAGAAGTTAGGGGAAGGTCGAAAATGTTGTGTTCATCTCCAGGATGATCAAGGATATGGGAAAGGAGTTCCATCATCTGCTTGAGGTTATTTTAGATGGAAAATGGTAGGCGAGTTTACCAAGAATTCACCAGCTATTTCGTGAGAATTAGAGGAAGACCATTGACTATGGTGAACATTGAAATTACTAAGAATGATGATTTCATAAAAAGGAGAAGAGAGAATGTGCTCTGTCTTGGTGACTAAGTAGTCGAAGAATTTAAAATAAGTCAGTTGAGTTAAGAGATAAAAAAAATGGAACAGATGAATTTTGTACTGGAGTGGGAAGAGGGCCTGAGCAACAAGGTAGAAAATTCAGAAGATTTCAAATCAGAGAAAAAGAGAACAAATATTATCATTGACGGAAAACTGAGAATTGAGACAGTAAGAAGGACAGTAGAGTTTGCTGTCAGAACGCCCAAACATCCCAGTTTCGGCTAGGAATAAGATCAGGGATAGAGGAAGAAAGATGATGTTCAACAAAGCGCTAATTAGAATAAATTCCTCGAATGTTGCAGAAATAAGTGAAGAAAGAAGAAAGTGTAGCAGAACAAGCCTGCAATTCTGCAGTGGCATTAACCCGATCATAGCAGATTACGTTTATTTGGGACATATTGTAAAATAAGTTTGTAAAAACAATAAAAGTGCGCAAAAAAATGCAGTCTACTCGTCAAACCTATAGAAAGTCCTCCTGTGTAGGAAGGATTCGGGGAGGGATGAAGTGCGGAAGGGACAAAAAATTGAGCATTGGTATGGAACGGTGGCGGAAAGGTTTCCTATCACCCCATTTGCCTACTGAATCAAGAGTCATTTCATCGCTTCTGATGGAGCCTACGTCTTTCTCAAAAAAAAAAAACACATATATATATATATATATATATATATATTATTATATATTATTATGATATATATTATTATTATTATTATATATATTATTATATTATATATATATATATATTATTATATATATAAGATATATATTAAATAATATATATATATTATATATATATATATATTATTATTATTATTATATTATTATTATTATTACATATTTATGATTATATTATTTATTATTATATACATATTATTATTATTATTATTATATATTTATATATTATATATATTATTATATATATATATATATATTATTATTATTATTATAATGTATATATATATATATATATATATATATATATATATTATTATTATATATTATATATATATTATTATTATTATTATATATATATATACATATATATTATATTATATATATTATTATACATATTATTATTATATATATTATTATTATTATTATATATTATTACAATAAACTGTACTTATAGGGTCTTGCTTGACTTACAAACAGGCGTATGAGAGGATTAATAAGGAAGCTCTAAGGCAAATTTAGGACATATGCGGGTATGCTTCTAGAATGGAAACAAAAGTATGTATGACGATAGTGAAGCATGTGTAAGAATAAATGGAGTTCTAATAGCGGAGTGAGGCAGGGATGTGCTATGTCTCCTTGGTTACTCAATTTATATATGGATGGGGTTATGAAAGAATTAGAGGTGGGGGTGGCAGGGGAAGGTGTTAGATTGGTGGAGAATAAAAGAGAGGGGAGGGTATAGGGGGCTAAGGGGGATGATTTGGTTTTGTGTGATGAATCTGGAAGAGAGTTTGAGAGGATTTGAGAAGGTGTGTAAAAGGAGGGGCTTGAAAGTAAACGTGGATAAGAGTAATGTTATGGTTGTGAGTGAGGACAGTCCTCAGTGTGAAACTATGTTGGATGGTGAACAACTGGAACAAGTGTCCGAGTTTAAATATTTAGGATATATGTTGGACGAAAAGGGAACGGATGATGCAGAGTGTAGTGGGAAAGTTGTGAATAGTAGGAGGGTGGTTAGTGCAATTAAATCATTGGTGGATGTAAAGGGACTAAGTCTTGAGGTCATGTTGTTACCTGTGTTAGTGTATAGTAGTCAAATTATGGTCTGGAATAAGAGGAATAGATCTAAAGTACAATATGTTCAGATAGACAATCTTAGAGGCTTGTTAGGTGTGAGAAGAATCGATAAAATGAGGAATGAAGGCATTAGGGAGTTGTATGGTGTGAAGAAAGGAGTAAATGAGATAACAAATGAAAGTGTATTGAGATGGTTTGGTCATGTTTAAAGAATTGAGGATATTCGGTTGGTTAAGCGGATATGTAGTGGTGAGTGTGCTGGGAATTGACCGGCTGGGAGACCGAAGAAAAAGTGGATTGAGTCAATAAAGGAATGTCTGATTGAGAGGAATAAGTTTGGCAGAGGCGAGAAGAAAGGTGCATCATAATAGGAGTGAATGGCGTTGTTTTGTGAGGGGGGGGTATTGTTGTGGCCCAAATGGGTCAAGGGATGAACCCTACATTGACGAGATGATATAGTGAGGGTCCGTCGCAGTCCCATGAAGCCCTAGGGTGGATTTTTCTGATTGCGACGACTTCTTACTTAAGGTTATGAATGGGGCGGTAAGGCTGGGCTTTCTTTTCGACTTGCGTCATATTGTTCTACTAATTTTCTGTTTCCGTTGCGTGTGACACGCCTTACCCACAGTCTTGAAGAAGAAGAAGAAGAAGAAGAAGAAGAAGAAGAAGAAGAAGAAGAAGAAGAAGAAGAAGAAGAAGAAGAAGAAGAAGAAGAAGAAGAAGAAGAAGAAGAAGAAGAAGAAGAAGAAGAAGAAGAAGAAGAAGAAGAAGAAGAAGAAGAAGAAGAAGAAGAAGAAAAAAAAAAAAAAAAGGAAAAGAAAGAAGAAAAAGAAAAAGAAAAAGAAAAGAAGAAGAAGAAGAAGAAGAAGAAGAAGAAGAAGAAGAAGAAGAAGAAGAAGAAGAAGAAGAAGAAAGAAATATATATATATATATATATATATATATATAATATATATTATATATATATATATATATATATATATATATATATATATATATATATATATATATATATATATATATATATATATATATATATATATATATATATATATATATATGTCATAGCATTCCTAATACCGTAACCGTGGCGAATTGAATTTTTATTAACGCCTTGAAGGTACACTCCTTAGGATGTCATGATAGCTTTTCACTAATAACTGTATTCCTGATTTTAAAGTTGGAAAATAAATTTGATATTTTATATTTCATAATTTTACATTAATTTTTTAAACTGGAATTGATATACTGATGTTGATAGGGCTTAATTTACATACTCTAAATACACGACACTGCCAATATTTATATTCTTTTTTAATACATCATTCATATAGTTACTCAACTTGATTTATGTAATTTTCTCAAAATTGAAAAAAAATGTAGCGTTATGTAGTAAAATAATGGATAATGGATAAAATAATGTATTAAAAATAATTTAAAAACAAACATACTACAAAGCCTCCTGTGTTGTCGTAAACGTGAACTTCTCCATTAGCGAGGGAAAATAGTAGTAGCTGAGAGTCCGGAGACCACTCTACTCCAGTAAGGTGTTGGCCTTTTAATTCTTTTCCCCAAATACGATTTCCATCAACGCTACCGACGATAACAGCTCCTGTAATATATATTAAAATTTATTGCAATGAAGGCAATCTTCACTTCAGATAATACTGAATTTACAACAAACAAATACTCACCATCTTCGTATACAATACATATTTTTTGTCCTTCACAATTCCATGCCATACCCCTTACAACTGATTTATTTCGATTATTTATCATTTCTTCATACCATGATCCCTGAAAACAACTCGTATGTAATTTTTCTACCACTAATGTAAAACCATGATATGTAAATTAATTTGAGGCCACAAAATATAAAAAGATTTTAGTTTTGACTAAGAGCAATTTTGGATATTACTTTATACAACATCCACACAATAATCAATCCATTCTGATCAGATGACGTCAGTTTATGGAAGAGTTCATTCCATGTAATCACGTGAATGGGTCCAGAATGTCCTTCAAGCGACTGGTTCATTGAAAGGTTTGAAGGGGCTGCTAAACCTTTGACCTTGTTTTCTTTCCCTAAGGAAATAAAGCAAATATTAACACTATTTCAGTCAAATTAAGTTAGTGCAGGTAAAAGCAATATTTATATTTTGTTCGAAGAATTCAATTCAATAAATAGAAAGGAACGTTTGCTGAGAGAAACAAATGTTCATCAAGATGAATCGAGTCCCCAATAAAGTATTTCTTTTGTTTATTACATGGATTGAAGCAATGCCGCGTTATTCTAGGTTGATTTAAAAAAAAAAATTAAAAAGCAATTCTTCACCTTCGAATAGCATATGAAATGCAATCCGTTGGAATGGATATAACTCTGGATGATTATATGAAGTAAATAATAATGAAGAGGAGTCATGTTATAAATGGCCCATCGACTGATTATAGCGCTGAACCGGTTATTCGATTGCACATTTCCGGTTTTGAGTTTTTGGTTGCATAATTACCGGTTTCCGAGCCTAAAATAGCTGGCAGATATTGAATGTTCCAATTATTTATGGGAGAGGATGTCCAAATTTTCTAGTTAAAAATATCAGTCTGGAAGATAATTACCCGACTGCGAAAAAATGTCCGAATTTTCCCGGCAAAATACCATTTTGGGGCTGAAATCCCCTCTTCTAGTGGCCGACCTATCTTTTGGGACCCGATGTCTCAATTTTCAAACTAAAAATACTCGTTTGGCTGGCAGGGCGTAAGAATTTGATTGAGTAGAGAAGAGTAGGAGGAAAGGCTGAATGTCATGGTCGAAGGAAAGGAAATTGAAAATGTTGAAATGTATAAGAATTTTGGAGGACTTTTACTGCGGAAAGATGTAATATCTGAGAGATTTCTGATAACTTATCACATTACAACAAGGCAGGGGGAGTTTTGTATCCTATCATCAGAGACCACCAAATGGAGGTGGTTGTCAAAATACAACAGTATTTTGATACTTATATTGTCATATGAAGATGAATCCTAAAGTACCACAAAAAAGAGAGGAGGATTGTGGTACGAAAAACTAGAAGAGATAGAGTTAGAAAAGAAAAGGTAAGGAGAAATAAATAGTGCATAGCCTGGATGAGGCCACATTGAGATATTGAGCAGTGAAGAGTTTGCCGATTTATAAAGTAGAGAGTATGCAAATATGGGGGGGGGGGGAAAGACCTACGAAGAAATCAAAGTACTCGGATTTCTTAACAAGTTATGGACTCTCGTTGACGCAAACTTTAATGGAGGAGAAAGTGTTGTAAGGTAGTGGACATTGGAGAAGGATGATGACCCGACTGACAAACTGAACGATCTTTACGGGAGGATATAATATGTAAGGTAGTGGAAGAAGATGTAATATGCAAGTTACATACATTTTATTATTTAGTTTTGACAGAAATGGGAAACTTGATAATTTCTTGCTAAAAGGTTTATAACCATTGCTTATTTGTTTTGGAACATTCTGGGCAAATTACATTTATCCAAATTTACGAAAAAATAGACCTAAGGTTGTAGTCAACTAAATTTGAAAGAAATTATAAATTATCAAGAGTTAAAAGCTGAATCAACTCATTTCTAATAATTATTATAAATAATAACCTTTAAATATGCATTATAAATATGTATAAAATTAACGGTCCTATTCTGTTTTACGACTCCGTCAGTTTTGATTTTTTTGTTGTTTTTTTTTAATATATTGCTACTATATGATACTAACAATGAATTTCAGTGGTAACGGACATGATTTAGAAGTTCGAAATATTTAAATAATTTTTTAAAAATCATTTATACAAATATTTTTCAAAATAAACATTTATCGAAAGTAAGACGTTTACAGAAAAATTACATATTTGGAATCAGCGTATGTTATTACAAAAATGTAAGAGAGAGAGAGAGAGATATATATGGCATATATATATATATATATATATATATATATATGTATATATATATATATTAGGGGGCTCGAGCCGACAGACAGAGGGGGACGTTTTCCATACCTCTTAGGGGAGGGCAGAGGAACCCAGTGACACCCAAATACCAAACAGTGGGGGTTCCGGAGATACCCCGTAGTGCCTCGGAAGGCCGAGAGACCTGACTCTTTCCATCTTTTCCACCTGGGTATTCCTTTAGTTTGAAAAACACCCTAAAACAAAAACAAAATATTACTAAAAATTAATTCTCTTAAAAATTATTTAAAATATTTCTGAACTTTTAAAGCATGTCCGTTACCATTTTAAATTTATTAAAGTTATATCTTAGACGAGCAAATATGTTAAAAAAAAAAAAAAAAAAAAAATAAAAACTGACGGAGTCGTAAACAAAAAAGGTCCTATATTTTTGAATAATTTCCGTTACCACTGAAATTGATTGTTGGGTACTATATACTTAGAAACATATTAAAAAAAACAAAAAATCAAAACTGACGGAGTCGTAAAACAGATAAGGTCCAAATTAACAGCTCTTTTAGCAATTGCTACTGCAGGCATCGGCAATGTAAATAATTTGGTATCATTTCATCTCTAATATAAATGTTCCCACGTTAAGTGCAAATTAATTCGCGATATATACTATACTTCTTCAATATTTCATAAAGAAAATATTTCGTAAGTGAAATGGAAAAAATTGACCTCGACTAATTATTTGCATAGACGCTGAATTACATACTGTAGAATGTGTAGATTAAAAGAAAGATTAAACTAACGTAGAGATTGAAATATTATAAAAGCTTACCTGGATCAAGTCTGAGAACTTTAAGGAGCCCATCGTCTCCCCCACAAGCAATATAACCTTCGTCTCTATTCCAAGAGACACAACGAAGGTTAACATTGTTTGGTATTGCTATCTGGAAAGAAAATTGCTAAGTAATTTTTAAGTTTTCTATCATAAGTTATTAATCGTATTCAGTAAGTGCTTTTGTTATTTACTAATTTTTAGTAATGTTTTAATTAATCTACTATTCACCTTTTTTTAATATTGTAAGGGAAGAACCCGTCAGTTTATAAAGATCAGTATTTAGTTTAATTTTAATTAATTTTAAATGGGTAGTTAGTTTTTATTTTTAGTATTAGTTTCGTCATATTTTACTTTCAAAGAACATAAATAAACCATTTTAAAATTCGGGTTTAATTGAAGGATGATTGTGGTGGGAATCAGTTTATCTATCTATAGTTAAATGTGTTGAGTTTGAATTTATAAGTATGCGAATCTTTGAATGGCGTGTTTGATTGGTCGAGTGAGTTGAGGGGAACTGCATAAGGGGGTTTTATAATAACATTGCCAATGTACGAGCCCCGCTTGCTAATACGTGGAACACTATCTCTGTAACTCTCATACTAACATCTTAATTCTGTCTGAGACCCAGATATCCAGGGATTTATTCTCTAGTGGCCATAAACAACTATAATTACAAATATATTTTATTACTTTCAACTGAAGTGTGGAAGTTTGTGTCTATAAAATCAGTAACACTCCAGTAACACGTCTAGAAACCCTTGAATCTCATAACTTCAATGCCTTAGAATAAATCTGCCTTCATACTAATACTATTACTATCTTGTGTTTCTGCTGCTGTTCTACTAATGGAAGAAATTTTCAAGTCTTTTTTTTTATTTAATCATCTAACTGCCTCTCGTAAACTTTTAACTTTTCATTCAAATAATAACGTCCTCTGTTTGGAGTTTTTCATCATACACATCACTAACGGGTTGAGCTCCTCTCATTATGAGAGATGGGAAGGAGGCCATACTATTCAGTATTCTCAATGATCTGGAGTAGTTGATTAAGGAACCCATATATATTCCGGATAGTCTAAACCAATTCCTGAACATTCTTGACTTGCGTTTACCCACTATATATATATATATATATATATATATATATATATATATATATATATATATATATATAATATATATATAAAAAAAAATATATATATATATATAGAGAAAGAGTTGGTGCCTATATATATATATATATATATATATATATATATATATATATATATATATATATATAATATGTCAAAGAACGGAACAAGAGTCATAAAGATTTATTAATTTTCTCAACGTTCCAAGTCGAACGTGACACATCATCAGGAGTCTGTAAAGACACATATGCAAAACATAATAAAAAATTAAAAATTGACAAATAAAGGACATTATGAGTAATTGGCAAAGGAAATTAGAATTGAAACTAAGATTAAAATTACAATAACATATAAATGGGCATAAAGTTACAAAAAGTTTTAAGTGATCGATAAATGACAGAATGCATAACCAGGAAATGACAATTAGAACTAAAATTAAAATTAAAAATTAAATTACAATAACATATGGGAGTGAAAAAGAATTTAAATCACAAAAAAATTACAAACCTAACAGATCCAGAGTTAAATATGAAGTAAGACTAAATTCATGGAAACAAAACTATTGGTTGGTTTGGTGAGAGGTTAGAAAATGCGGATCATAAGAGATACAAGGAAATATGACGGATATGTAAAGGCATGTATTTAAACACGAAAGCATATATAAAGTAAAAAGATGTTCACATATAAAATTATAACAAACATGAACACTTAAACGTCAACATATACGCTATCAGGTTACACATAAGAATAACCATAGGTACAAGCACTCACATGCACACATACTTCCACACATAAACACACACGCTTATTGAATGTTCCAAATTATTTTTGACTTAGAATATCATAATATGAAAATTTAATGTAAAAAATTTTCTTTTCAGATGTTGAAACTTTGTTTTTTGGTTCGTAAATTGTGTTTAGAAAAATTTATTATTTTGTATTAAGGTAACAAGGCATAAATTAGAATTGAAATATTTTGTTAAGAAATCGAATTCCTTGTGAACTGCAAAAAATCTGAAAATAAGTGACAGGCTCTATGAATTAAAGTTTTAATACTGTTGAGTTTGTAAATAAATGGTATATGACTGAAGTAGTTTAACCCTAATCCTGTAAAGGTGTTTTTACTGAAAACTGAAGTTCTAAAACCAATTGAGTTTCTAAAATCTAAATAAAAATTGCAATGAGTTGTTTGTCTCTTCTCCTTTTGTTAATATTTTGTTAGATAGTTGATTTGAGCTGGCTCAGTTTTAGCCTCAAACTGGAAATGAACATAATTTTCTTAATTTATAATAATCTTAATTATAAATTAGCAAAATTTTTAGCTCCGTTACTAACCTCGTTCACAAGTAATGAATATACAATTTGTAACTCATGATTTTAAAGATACCAAATTTCTTCGATAATTTGCATAATTACCATATGTGTATCTTTGACATGGAATCAATATTTACTATTATACCCACATACGAAGCAATCCATATCTTGACTGAAAGAATATTTACTACAAAAAGCATGTTCCACAATCTTTCAAAGCAAGAATTTAAAGATTTACTAAAATTGGCCTGCAATGATACGCACTTTTTTTTCAATAACAAATTATACTTCCAGTCTAACTCTTTAGCTATGGGATCCCCTTTATGCGCTGCATTAGCTAATACATATTTAAATCATTTTGAAACAATATATATATATATATTATATATATATACTACTATATATATATATACTTTATATATATATAATATTATAAATATATCTAAATGTATATGTATATGTATATGTATATGTATGTGCTATATACTATATATATATATATATAAATATATATATATATATATATATATATATATATATTATATTATATATATATATTATCTAATATATATATATATATATATTATATATATTATATATATATATATATATATATATAAATATTATATATATATAAATAATTAATATACATAATATATATATATATTTATATATATATATATATATATATAATATAATATATATATATATATATATATATATATATATATATATATATATTTATAAAGATATTTTTTTATTAACATTACTTTTTTTTTTTCGTTTTTTTCTTTTTTTAATGTAAGTACTAATTTTACTATTTTAGATACATTTAATTGATGACGATATCTTTTTTATTATTGACTTAATAAATTTTGATTGCTTTTAAATGAAACGAATGTAACAACTAAAAGTAACAAATGTTACAACTAAAGTATCATAACATTTTTTGAGAATCGTGAATTTCATTAAAACAAAGACTAAATGTGTGGAATTTGAGAATCAAAATATATATATAACATGTATAACATTACTTATTATATAAATTTACCATTAAATAAATATTTAAACTATGGTTGTTTGATTTTAAACTATAAATCACCTGATTTTTTTATGGGTTTTTAAATGAAGGATAAAAAAAAGGTTATTTAGTTTATGTGTTTTTTTTTTTTGGCTTTTTTTCAAATTAAAAAGTAATATAACAGATGCTCTAATGAAAGTATATAAAATAAGTCGAAATATATATTTAATAGTAAAAAATGGGGGAGGAAACATTAGTATCTTGAAATTTAACAAATTTTAAAGCATAAAAAAAACGATAACAATAATAAATCTTTTTTCTTTTTAATCTTTTTTTTCTTGAGTTAGTATATTTACCATTAAGGTGTTTAAAGTAATTTAACATTTCTAGGGACTTAGTTCCCAAAAGATATATTGAGAGGGAGGAAAATTTTCAAGTTAGTTTAATTTTCCCCAACCTTTTTTATGTTATTGCTAATAACAGCCACACATATATTTTCATAAATTTCAAAGTGCTGACGTAAAAAAATTGTGTTAGCTAGCATGAAATTTATTTTATTGCCCATTATATCATATATATATATATACTACTACGTATAATAATTATATATATATATAATATATATATACTATATTATATATAATTACTATAATTATATACTATATATTAATATAAATTTATATATATATAGTATAATAATAATATAATATATAACATATATAATATATATATATAAATTTATACTAATATATATATTATATATCATAATATATATATATTATATAGTTTTATATAATATATATATATATTATATATATTATATATATATTATACCTATATATATATTATATATATATATATAATAATATTATATTAACGTGGATAAAGGCTTTCCAAATTCCATGAGAGTTTTTGAAAAATTAGAAAACCAAGGTCAAATTAAAGCCTGACATGCTCCGATACGCATTCCCTAAAATTGGGCAACTGAAAGAAAGTTGGAAAAAATAGATAAATTGAGTGTTTTTCAGACTTTACAATTGGAGTACATATAATATTGAGCATAGCAGTAAAGTCTGGGTCAGAGAGTTGAAAGGAGAAGGAATGAGACGGTTTGAAATGCGAGTCGCAGAAACTCCCTTTAAAGGAAGTACATGAATGAAAAATTCAAAAGAGCAATAAAATTTGTAATAACAATTGAATAAAGAGAGTGATGCAACAGTTCGTGTGTGAGAGTTAGTCAGAGTTGGGGAGTTAATGAGTCGACAAGCACTGGATTACATTTTATCAGGGAAAGAAATATGTTAGGATCCACCCGACATATGCAATTCCTACTCTATACAAGGGCGAATAAAGGCCCCCCATGTAGAGCTAGCAACTAAAGTGGTTAAAAGATGTTCCAAATGCACTTCTGAATACCCAATTCCCAAGAAACCTGTTAGAAAGGACACAATGTGATGATCCTTTTAAGAAATATCACAAGAAAGAGAAATATCAAGAACAATAAGAACAGCAGAAGGTTTGAAATGTCTTTTCAAAAAAGATATTATAGCTATGTGGAAGATTATGTTAGGTAGATAGATGAAGTAACGCTGTTATTGAGGCATTGAAAACAGCCAAGGTAAGAGAGAAAGATCAGTGGTTTGTCGCTTCAAGGCTATCCTTCTAGCATCATTTATTTGCTGTTAAATGAGTCGTCTTTCAAATTGGAACGTTTCATTGATGAGTGGTTGAGTTATCACTCTAGTAGTTAAGAGAAGACACATTAACAGATAGATCATTGATGCAAAATTGGAAAAAAAAGATTTATGGGCAGAATATAATTACGAGGAATACCACCATGGATTGAATTAAAGGATAAATTGTGGTTATCTACCCTTAATAGCCGTCCAGTAACGACTGAAACGGAAGTCAGTCAAGAGAAGATTCTAAAAAA
>JABUQX010067188.1:25000-32500 GCA_015478945.1 Trachelipus rathkii | reverse complement strand
GACTTGTTACAAAATTTAAATAACTTATACACACCGCCACGCTACAAACTAAACACAGAATGAAAACACAATTATAGACAGATAAAACATGTCTATCTACTATACATTATATACTATTAATATATAAATATCATATAATTATATATATATTTATATATATACTATATATATATATATATATATATATCAATTTATATATATACTATATACTACTATATATATATATATCATATATTTAATATATATATATATAAATATATATCATATACATATATATATACTATTATATAGTATTATTATTATATATAGTAATAATATATATAATATATATATATAATATATATATTATATATATATACAAAATAAAATATATAATATATATATACATATTATATATCATATATATTATATATAAGTATTATATATATATTATATACTATATTATAATACATATATACTTTATATATATATATATATGTATGATTATAGTATATATTATATATCTATATATATATTTATATATATATACTACTAATAACATATATTTATATATATACTAAATCTATATATATTATACTATATATATATATACTATAACATATATGATATATATATTATATATATATACAAATAATAATCTATTATATATATAATATATATATTATATATATATATATATATATATAATATAATATATATCTATTAATATATATAAGTATATATTTATATTATATCAAAAACAATTAAAACATATATATATATATACTACTATATCTATATAATATATAATATATATATATATATATTATATATATATATATATATATATATACATATATTATACATATATATTACTATCATATTTATATAATATAATATATATATAATATATACATACCCCTAACACTACATATAAATATATCATCATTACTCTACTACCACATACACTAAATAAAACTACTAATTAAAACTTATATATCATATACTATATATATATACTAACTATATATATTATATATATATACTTATATATTATATCATATATATATATATAATATACTATAAATATAAACATATACTTATATATATATAATATAACATACATATATATATATATATACTATATATTATATATAGCTATATCACTATTATACTATACTACCCTATCACTATATTATATATATACTATACCCTTATATATATACTAGTACTAACGCTATAATATATTATAGTATACTACTATAATAAATATATAAATCATAATACATATCTACTAATATATAAATATAACCTACAACAACACCTACATCTCAAATATATATATAAGTATATAATATTGTATATATACCACATATATAACTACCTATAATATATAATCTCATATATATTATTTCATAAGTTATCATATATACTACTATATAATACTACCATATATATATATATACATAACAACATTTAAAAAAAACACTATACAAATCATATACAGATATACTATATATATATATATATACTATATATAACCATATAATAATATAAATATATAATACACCTAATACACATCAACTATCAGCATTATATCAGTGCTGAAATATTCATATTTATATACTAAGATTATTAAAACACCAAACTATATATACTATATAATATCTTCTATATACTCATACTACACCTATATATATCATATAGAGTACTAATATATATATATATAATATATATAATATATATATATATATATATATATATATATATCAATATATAGAAATATCATATATAACTATATATATACATATATATATTACATATATATATATATATATATATATATATATATATATATCTCTATATCATAATACTATAGTATATATTATATATATATATATATATCTATATATATATCATACTATATATATATACTCATATATTATATATATAAATTATATTATATAAATATATATCAATATAATATCGATATATAATATATATATATATATACATATATAAACCTATATATATTTATAAATAGATATATATAACTATATATATATATATATATATATATAATATATATAATATAATATATATATATATATATAATAAGTTATTGCTATACTATATATATTATATATATATTATCATATATTAATCATACTTACTATATACATTATATGATATTAACTATATACGATATATCATAATATATATATAGTATACTATATATATTATTATATATATATATAATATATCAGTATGTATATATATAATATATACTATATATTATATATATATATAATATATTATATAATAATATATATATATATATACTATATATATATATATATACCAAACTATATATATATTATATATATTGCTAACTATATAAGTATATATATAGATATATATATATAGACTATTATATAGTATATATATATATAAATATATATAATATATTATATATAGTTATATATATATACTATATATATGCAACATATATATATATAATATATATATACATATACGTATATATATATAACTGCTACCTATAATATATATATATAATAATACTTATATATATATAAACCTAATATATTATATATATATACTATATAATAATATTTATATTATATTAATATATATATAGTATATATATATCACACATATTATCATACTATATTACTAGTACTACTACTATAAATAATACTATATATATATATATTATCCTATATATAATCATAATATATAGCCTATATAATATTATAACATACATATATATATATATATATATTATACATATCTATATATATATATATATATATAATAGTATAATATCATTATACTATATTTTATATAATATATCGATCATAATAATATCAATAGTATATATATATAATATATATATATACTATATAAATATAATAATGAGACTTAATAATTAACTTCAATTATTAAAAATTGATCACAGCTGAATGGATGCAGTCTTTATGCGTTCAGTTTTCTACATGCTTACTACTCCTAATTGCACAAAAAATTTGTTGTCCTCATTGATGGGAAAATTGTGTAGTTCTAGTTATCAAGCTTAAATGTATATCATTTTCACGCAATACAGTTATCATATTTTGCCTTCATGCTTTTGAAATATTACCAGTTTTAAATTTCTCTCCAATCTCACATGTGCCTCATTCTGTTTATACAAACATTTTTATCAAATATCTATTTTTACTCTTTTTATTCTCATAAATAATAGTATCTCACTAGATATCTGTTGCTGCCTAACTTAATAAAATATAGGATTCCCTAAAATTTTATGATGCCGGAATATATATATTATTATTTATATATCATAATATATATAAACTACTATACTACATAATAATAAAATATATACTATAAATATATATATATATATATTATCATTTATATATATATATATAATATATATATATATAATATATCTACTACACAAAATATATATATACTATATATATTATATATTTACTATATATACTATATATATATATATATATATATATATATTTATATCAGAATATATATAGATAAATATGATATATACTATATATACTTATATATTATATATATATATATACTATATATATATAATATATATATGATTAATATATATATATACTTATATGATAAATATATATATATTATATATTAATATATGATATATATATATATATATTATACTATATATATATAAATTACTATATATATATATATATACTATATATTATATATATATATATATATTCTTAGGGGGACAAGAACCAGGACCTGATAAGTTCCATAGCGTTTAAGTAAAATGAAGATGTATCATTGTATGACCATATTAAAGGCCGGGCATGTCCCTTACACGTTTTTTGCAACAGCGTAGATTAAATGATAGTTGTTCCCGAATTTGTCATGTTAAGTAAATGTGAAATGAGCATACGCTGTTACCTTTGGGTCAGAGAGATTGCTCAGGTAAGGGAGGAAACTATCTGTAGAAAAGACGTGTTGCTGGATATGACTCTTCTGAATGGAGAGTTATTGCGACTGGAGCGCTTAAGTAGAATAGTGTCCTTATCTAATAGAGATACTAACAAAACGATAAAGCGATTGACAAAAAATTTCAGTGGACGAAAGAGATAAAAGAGTTAGGTTAAGAAAGAGTGGATAAGAGAATAAGCATTAGACAATACCTTGCGTTGATAAACATAGTCAACTAAGTTTACTAAGGCAGGTGCAAACCACAATCCAAGTTTATAGAGCTAATCTGGGTATTATCAGGACAATACCTCTTCTTAGTGCCAAGCTAAAGAAGAGACAACAGAAATCACATCTCTAAGAGAAATTACATTGTAATGTTGGAATGATGGAGGAAGTTGGACAAAAAGGAGTGGGAAACAGTTTTGCGATTCGTCGAATGTTTATTATTAACCTCAAGCTAAGACTGATGAGATTGCCATCGGGAATTAACTATAGAAGGTAAAGGAGGGCTAAGCAAATTAGAGCTAACATTTCTTATAAAATGCTTGAATGAACGTGAGGTGGCAGAGTCATTAAAATTATTGTGTTACGTACCGAGTTAATGTGTTTTAGTGTTACTATCTAATAATTACAACATCATTTCATAAATGAAATAAAAAGGGAAGGATGTTTGTTTGTATGTTTCTTTTGAAGCGAAGATGAATTTCTATAGACAGCGCTCAACGCAGCCAAATAAATCCAGAATAAAACAGGTTTCTGTCAAAAAAGTGTTTTAATTGCAGAAAAGAATATAGAGTAATAATAATTCCACCTCTTTGTCACACAGAATCCCATCTCGGTTATGTACTCTGCAAAATCAAAGGGATCCCTCCCGCCCCCGCTGGGGTAATAAGCATCCCAAAAGAAATCTAGCAAGAATGTATGACCTCAATTCTGATCGAATTTCCAAAATTTTCCTTTGAAAGAACTGAAGAGACAAAATGGAACGCCTGAGAATAACAAGTGATGAGGAGACAACACAGAGGGTTGAAAGAGATCCTATTAGCAACATTAGAGGGATTAGAAGTTAAGAGGTTAAAAATGTTTGGTTCCTTCTTTAAAACGGGAGGGAGCTGCTATTATAAACGTACATATATATACATATATATAGTACTATATATATATATATATATCATATATTATATAGTATACTATATATATCATATATATCATATATATATATATATCTACTATATAATAAATATATATATATATATATATAATAAAAGTATATATATTACTATATTAATATATATATATATATAATATATATTTATATACTATAATATATATATATATATATATATACTATATAAATTATATATATAATATATTATAATATATATATATGTTATATATAGTATCTTATATATTATTATATATATTGTGCTTTGTGGGCGTCCCGAAAATTATCTATATATAATACTTATATATAGCTTATAGGTGGTGGTATGTGGTTAACGCATTAACTGTTAATATATAATAATTTGTGAGAATATGTATATATATATAAAAGTTTTACATTATATATATATAAGATATAATATATATATGAATGATATAATATATATTATATAGTAATATATAGAATAAGTCTATATAGTATATAGTATAGTAGTAAAAATATAATAGCTATAGTATTACTAATATATAAGTATAATATAGTATATATATATATATATATATATATATATATACATAATATTATTACATTATATAGGATCAAATATATTAATGTCCGTTATACAGCTTTATGATGGTCGTAATTGTTCATTCGATAAGAAATTAAATTTATTAAAAATTCATTAAAACATTTTAACAAGCCTCTTGAAATAATGCTAGTCGATAAATTTTCATCTTTTCCCTTATATTTAGCTTGTTTCCAAAGGATTTTTTATAAACTCTAAAAAGTGTACCGTTGAAAAATTCTTATAGGATTTTATTCAGCTTTTTTGCATAAAGGTGTTATTAAAAACCCATTTATAGCTGAAAAGTATTTAAAATGAAAAAAGTGAAATACTACATAGCGATAAAAAATAAATATTTTTTTGCATTTTTTTATTTGGTTACAAAATCCATAAAATAATATTGTTATTTTTAATGCTTAGTTAGTGTTATGCTTAAATTGATTATCGATTATATTTAAATTATAATTGTTTATTGTCAAGATAACAAATAAAACCATATCATTATCATGTTTGAGTATTTTAAACTAAAGATGCTTAAACATATTTTCCATTTATTCGGAAACAAAAAATCTACTAATTAATTAAAACATTTAGAAAATATTTCACCAATTTTTAAACAATGTTAAGAAATTTGTTATAATATATTTTTGGAAAACCTATTTTTTGATATATCTTAAATATAAATAAATATGATTCAAATATTGTTTTCAAAAAAAAATATATATGATTTATGTATTGTTTTAAATTAGTGAGAAAAACTTAATAGAAACTATTTTTTAAGCTCAACTATTTGAAAATACAGCATTATGGGTAAAACATATTTGAAATCTATATTTTATACGATAAATAAAAAAAACTTGTATACAGTAATGTTCTTTATGAAAAGTAAATAAATACGACAAATAAAATAGGACTATATTCTATTACTTATTTTCTTAATAATTATATTAACATTATACATTATATTTTAAATATACAATGAGTTCATTTCAGGCCTCATTAGTATTACAACTATAAGAACAAAGTTCAAGCCGTTAATGATTCGGGTCTAATAACTTTGGCCCAAAATATTATTAAACCATTTTCATTATTTCTAACAAAAAATAAAGAAGGTTTGTCCAAAATGAACCGTCCTGGGAGAGATGTTGGTGAAATCACAGATGCAGTCACGGCAGCAGCACTTGTCCCATCTTCGGTGATATCAAGAATAGTTTTATGAAAATGTTGCTGGAACAAATAACCTTGGATTATCACTAGCCTTTTGAAAATTATCTGAACCTTTTTTCAATATTTCTTTTATTCCAAGAGACTGGAAGTCCATTTTAAGGTCAAGGTTTGGATTCAATCTCATTCTTGGGATTGTTACTAATATCCTCTGAGTTGTCATTTGACCAATTAAAGAATCCAGGTAAGAAGAATTCAAAGAACCTTCTATTTCAATGAGTTTACTGATACCTGTATTATTCAATGGTTTCAAAATATACATAGAGTAATTGTTTCCCTCATAAGGTAGAGCTATCAATTCAAAACTTCCTTTATCATCTCTCACGTAAGGTATTGTCATATCTGAAGTCATCATAGGAATAGTAATGCTTACCCTTCCTGTATTAAATGATCCGTTCTTCGTTGAATTTGTGATGAATTTATTTTTCCATTTTGCATCCAGAATTAGGACGCTACAAGCAATAAACTCTGTGTCAGGGTTTAAAGGTGAAGAAAATGCTTTCTCAATTACTCTAAGCATATCGTGACTATAACTCGCTACAATGGATCCATAATATCTATG
>JABUQX010067188.1:2500-10000 GCA_015478945.1 Trachelipus rathkii | reverse complement strand
GCTGCTCACCATCTAACAAACTTCCACACTGAGACTGTCCTTCACTCACAACCATAACCTTACTCTTATCTTAGCGTTTACTTTCAAACCCCTCCTTTACATACCCTGCCAAATCTCTCTACCAATCCTCTCAACTCTCTTCAGATTCGCCACACAGAACCAAATCATCCGCATATAATAGGTAGGGCACCCTCCACTCATCTCCATTCTCCATCATTCTAACACCATTTCCTGCCATCCCCACCTCGAATTCTTTCATAACCCCATCCATATACAAATTGAATAACCAAGGAAACATAACACAACCCTGTCTCACTCCGCTATTAATCCTAAACCAATCACCATTGACACCATTTATTCTTACACACGCTTCACTATCGTCATACATACTTTTGATTCCATTCAGAAGCCTACCACTAATACCATAATCAACTAATACCTGCCATAAAAGCTTCCCTATTTACTCATCATACGTCTAGTTGTAAATCCAATTAAAACCTAATACAATTTATTCTTCTTCTCCCTCATTTTCTCAATCATTTGTTTCAATGTAAAGATTTGATCCACACATCCTCTACCACTCCTAAACGCACCTTGTTCTTCACCAATCAGTCCCTTCAGTCACTCGACGCACTCTTTCGACCAAAATACCAGCATATACCTTCCCTACAACACTCAATAAACTTATTCCCCTATAATTTCTACAGTTCCCCTTTTCTCCCTTACCCTTATATAAGGGTACTATTACCGCTCTCCTCCACCCTTGGAACTATACCCTCCATAAACGCTTTATTACACAGCTTCCAAATCCAATCGAATCACATTCTTCGCCTCCGTCGTTGATCATTTCACTAGTAAGTTCATCTATACCTGCAAGATTTACCATTCTTCAACTTTCTCAACTCTTTTACCCATTACCTCCTCCTTACCCATTAACCTCACCCACAAAATACCTATTCCTTCTTGCACAGTCAAAAACCAACACACACATTCACTATTACCTCATCATTACTGTTAATATTGTTCAGAATTTTTTTTTTCGGGAAAGTTTTTGCTTTTTTTTTTTTTTTTTTTCCATTACTCCCCTTCACATCCATTTCATCAGTTACAAAGCACCATCCCTATTCATTATTCAAAGCAGATTCCCCTTATTCATTCTTAACCTTTCGGCGCTTCCTTCCAGAAAGCTTCCTAATTCCCTTGTATGTCCTCATTCATCCTCTTCCAAACTGTCATTTACCTCTTGTTTTCTCCTACGTATGCAACTTTTAGTATTTCTTTTTTCTCCTTATATAATTCCAAGCATCTTTCTTTTTAAACTTCATCATTTGCTTTAGTACATTCAACCAAGCTTCTTTTTACCTTTACCCTTTCATCACGCTCTTCATTCCACCACTCACCGTTAACATTCTTACTTCCTACTTTAAGCACATCCAAAACCACATTCCTTTGCACTACTAACATTGCCTCCTTCAATTTGCCCCAGAATTTGTTTCCAGTACACTCGTTCACATTCAATCCGATTTACTAGCGAGCGCTCTTACATACTTATCCTTAATGTCTTGTTCACTTAACTTCTCACTCTTAATTTTACCTTACTTCCTTTCGTATCACCTTCCTCTCCATCCAAGCCCCCACTACCTTAATTACATAAAACAATATAATGATCCGATAATCCCGTTCCTAAACCCCTCACTGATTTAATCATCCAACACATACTTCAACATCTCCTTCTTCACCAACACCAAAATCAATCATACTTTTTCACTTCGATACCATCTCTACCTACACCAACTTTAGTATATTGTGGATATTCTTGTTTATAAAGAAAGTATTACTTACACACATACCTCTCTCCTCACAGAAATCAATCACCTCCCTACCATTCTCATTTTCCCGCCACCCCAAAACCACCTGTTTTACCATCCCTTTTTTGATCACCCATCCAACCCATTCAGGTCCCCCAACACTATCAATCTGAAGCTCCTACTCACCCCATACAAAACATCATTCCAGATTATCCCAAAAAACCGTACTCTCTTCAACGCTTTCCTCAGATGGACCATACGTCACAACCACACAATACCTTGACCTTTCAAACTTAAATTTAACCATTAGAATTCTAGGACTCACACACACAAAGTCTACCATAGCTTCATACCACAGGTCACTCATCAAAATTGCAACTCCTTCTCTTCCTCTCTCATTGATTCTCACACCAGCCCACACACATTTCACACCACACCACTTAATTTGTCACCGTTTTCTTCATCTTGTTTCAAGTCTCACAGCGAGCAAATCAAATTGCCCTTTCTAAAATACATCCAATCACCTCTCTCCTCTTCTCCTCAACATTTATTCCTCTGACATTCCATGTACCCATACCGATTCATACAATTTCGCGAAAAAAAGAAGGCCGTTTACGCGATCACGACCATCTCCGGCAGGCGGTGCATCAGCATTCCTAGCCAAAAGATAGGTGTAGTGGGCAGCCAACCCAACTACCACCTTCCCTTAGTCGACTTCTACGACACGTAGGACATACGATGTGGGCAATTCTTTCTCCCCCACACACAGGGATATGAGTAGTATATATATATATATATATATATATATATATATATATATATATATATATATATATAAAAATATATATATATAGAATATATATATATATATAATATTAATAATATATATATATATATATATATATATATTATATATATATAATAATATATGTATATATATATATATATATATATATATATATATATATATATATATATATATATATTATATATAATATATATATATGTATATATATATATATATATATATATATATATATATATATATAGGGATAGGACAGGCTGGACACCTGGTGATGTCGCCTTGACGGGAGCTCGGTTGCTTTAAAACTGTTCTTGAATTCAACTTTTATGGTTTGAAGGATGGCTCAGTGGTGAAGCATCGAGCTTATTGTCCTCATTCCGCCAAACATGCGGTGTTTCAATTCCCAGAGAAGCACAGTATTCTTTACCTTCCCATTATTTGTTCTTTGCTTGTTTACAAAAACTTAATAACGTGCATTATGCAATATTAACAATTAATATATATATATACAATATATATATATATATAATATATTATATATATATATTATATATACATATATATATATTATATAATATATATATATATACAATAGCTTATGAAAAAATACAGACATCCAAGACTATGTCTTGACTATGGTAAATGCAGTAGTATCGGTAATAGAGCTAGTTTATCATAATTCGTGAAAAAGAAATTATTAGTATAAAATAAAAAAATAATAATAATAAAGACTTTCGTATAGCAGTTTTACTTGCGTTATCTTATTTGTGAATTCATAAAAATGAATTGTAAAAAATTCTTTAAGAAAATGTGTACTAAATAAATTGTGTAAATTTAATAATAATAATAATAATAATAATAAATAATAATAATAATATATAATAATAAAATAATAATAATAATAATAATAAATAATAATATAATAATAATAAATAATAATAATAAATATAATTTAATAATTATAATAATATAATAATATAATAATAATAATAAGAATAATAAAAATATAAATTAATAATAATAATAATAATAATAATAATAAAATATAATAATAATAATAATAATAATAATAATAATAATAATAATAATAATAATAATAATAATAATAATAATAATAATAATAATAATAATAATAATAATAATAATAATAATAATAATAATAATAATAATAATAATAATAATAATAAAATACGATGGAAAACCCTAAGGGCAAATTCACTGAGTCAATCATTTTTGAAATAGAGTTCTGCGCATAATTAATTAAAATCTAGAAGGTAAAATAATGTTATGTAGCTGGTTTGGCACCATTCCTCTCTCGTGATCAGAAGGTAGCTGTTCGAGTCTTCAATTAGCATTTAGGGCAGTTCATATTTATTCCCAGTATGTCTCAATTGGGGTGGCCAGGAAAAACTTAAAACATGAACGTAGTATTATTTAAATCTAAAAGTAAAATAAATGCTAAAATTAAAGGAGTATTTAGGATAGCTAAAATAAAATTAAATAACGATAAAAATATAATATTTAAAGTATATATATATATATATATATATATATATATATATATATATATATATATATATATATATATATATAATATATATATATATACAGAGAATGTATGTTTGCCTGTCTGTCAAACTGTCTGTGTGTGATCGATCCCGCGAGCTAACGCAGCAACAACAACAGCAAAACCAAACACAAAGCAACAAAACTCGTACACCACTGTAAGTAATTAAGCACACATGTACATGTGTATGCATCATAACAACAAAAACTAACAAACAACAGCAAAAGGGAGGTGCTTAGTGACGTCACAGCAATACTGATAGATGATTTAACGGTAACCCTGACCTTTGGTGATACTACTACTGTCTACAACAAATAAATTATTTAAAAAATAGGTGTTAATTGTTTTATAGCTTGCAAACTAATGTTATAGCAGAACCACTCAAATGGCCAGTTATTAACTACTTGCTAAATAAATACTGAACTCCTGGCTATCAATTTGGTAGGTACCAACAACATAAAATGAATTGGGCTAAAAAATACATACCAAATTTAGACTATCATACAACTCTAACAAAAAAGCTATCTTGGTCCGGTACAAATTAAAGAGCTTTGGTATTAACTAACTAGTTTATTGTTCCTTTATAACCTATTGGTGTCTTTTTGTCTGTACGAAGCTTATAAGAAATGTAATGTTTAATCACAATACAAGTTAGTTCTTCATTTTTATATATTTTCTTTATCGTAGGCCGGTGGTCGACGAGCACCTCCATAAATAAATAAAATAAATTTGGGATAATATATAAATAAATAATATATAATAAATAAATAAATTAATAAATAAATAAATAAATAATTTCTTATAAATAAATAAATTATTTATAATCAATAAATAGATAAATAAATAATTCGTCATAAAAAAAAACAAAATTTATAATAATTAAATAATTTATAATAAATAAATAAATATATAATAAATGAATAAATAATTTATAATAAATAAAATAAATAAAGGAATAATTTGTAATAAATTAATAATTTATAATAAATTTATAAACAAATAATTTATAATAAATGAATAAATAATTTATAATAATTAATAAATAGAATAAACATTTTATAAAAAATAAATAAATAGTTTATAATCTTATTATTATTATTATTATTATTATTATGATTATTATTATTATTATTATTATTATTATTATTATTATTATGATTATTATTATTATTATTATTATTATTATTATTATTATTATTATTATTTTATTATTATTATTATTTTTAAATGAAAATGAATAAATAGATAATTTATAATAAATAAATAAAATCAAAAATAGGTTATAATAAATAAATATTTATAATGAATAAATAAAAAAATAATATTTAATAAATGAATAAAAAAATAAATAAATAACTTCTAATAAAAAATAGATAATTTATAATAAATAAAATAAATAGACAATTTCTTATAAATAAATAAATTAATAAATAAATAAATAAATAAATAGTTTGCAATAAATAATCGATAATCAATAAATAAATAAATAAATAAATAAATAAATAATTTGTAATAAATAAATAATTTAAAATAAATTAATATTTTATAATAATTAAATAAGTAAATAAATTAATAATATATAATAAATAAATAAATAAATAAATAAGTAGATAATTTATAATAAATAAACAAATAAATTAAATAGTTTATAATGAATAAATACTTTATAAAAAATAAATAAAATAAATAAATAATTAAGAATAAATAAATAAATAACTAATTTATAATAAATATATGAATAAATAAATTATAATAAATAAATAAATAAATAAATAAATGAATAAATAAACAAAAAATAAAAAATATTTTATAATACATAAGTAAATAAATAAAGAATTTACGATTAATAGATAAATAATTTATAATAAATAAATAATTTATAACAAATAAATAAATAAATAATTTATTACAAATAAACAATTTATTACAAAATAAATAAATTAAAATATATTAATAAATTATATTAAATAATTTATACTTTATAATTTACAATAATTAAATATGTTATAAAATAAACAAACTATAATAAATAATTTATACCAAATAATTTACAATAAATAAATGAATTATAAATAAATAAATAAATTATAAATTATTAAATAAATAAGTAAATGAACAAACAAATACATAAATAATTATAATAAATAATAATAAATAAATAATAACACTGGCCAACAAAGATTTTGCGGCAAAACATTTGAAGGTCATTTTAAAGGTAACTTGTTGCCCTGATTCCGAATATGACCTCCGTTTTCCTAGATTGGTTCTAGTTTTTGAGATACAGGGTGGTCAAAAAAAATACATTAATAACAACAATTTATGTTAGGTTTTATGAAACGTAATTCACAAAAAAAAAAAACACGAAAGATATCAATATCAAATGTTAATGAGTAAGTTTTACATAAAAATGCTAATAGGTAAAACATTCAATTCAGTACAATGAAATCACAATTAATGCATTACAAATCGCTGTCTAATATGATTGTCTTCTGTGTTCAGAATGTGACAATCACGTTAAGGCTCCAAAAATAGTCATTCTCATGTGTTACCATCCTTTTCCTTATATCTTTCTTTCATACCTTGAATCCTTGATGAACCTCTTCCCTTGTTCACACTATACACATCCTAGATTATCCGGCAACCGATCTAAGTGACTATGTTAAAAAGTGAACTTTTATGCTCATATTAGCATGCAAATTTTTGAAGTCCTGAAAGCATTTTTCTGTACGAGTTCTACAAAGTTGGAAGATTTATGGTTGCCCAAAAAGTTCGAAACAACCCAAGACAAAACTTTTCCAGACAGATGCTTCATATCAGTCATGGAATTTATGAAATTGTCATCCTTGATGAATTTGGCGAATTTGAGGGCCGCAAATAGATTCCAGCTTTGAGTTTTCTTCCATACTCAACCTCTGGAAAGAATCTGCAAATATATTTGAAACTTTCACCATCTTTGTCTAGGGCCCTAACAAATTGCTTCATCATTCCTAGTTTGATGTGGAGTGGTGGGAAAATAAATGTATAAGTATACTAGGGTTTCCTTCTTCAATGAAATATGGAAGAAGTAATACCTCTCTTGTCAGAAAAAAAGTTATTTTACAATCCGGCCTTGAGACAGTTCTTTCACTTAGTCTAGAAGATGCTAAAAAGCTCAGAATCTGCTTGGAGAGACTAAACTCTCGTACTAAATCATTGATCTCTCCTGGGAGAACTGTTGCTGTGTGGAAGTACTTTCTTCATATTCATAACCACTATCTGCACGTGTGCACACAAAATCCTGGATATCTTCTTTCATCAGAAATGCTAGTCTGGAGTGGTAG